>AYEL01086092.1:0-91809 GCA_000484575.1 Olivierus martensii
TAAATAATAAATATACTATTTTATATTATCAACTAATGAAGGTATTATAATTTTAAACAAAAAGTATGTATAATTCCCATTTATGTCAATCACTAATTATATGTAGATAACTAGAGTATCTCACAAACAGTTCTATCAGAAAATATAGTGGAAGAAACACGATCTTTCTAATCAAAATGGAAATAATTAAATGCAAACAAAAATCAACTGACCATGTCTTTTCTGTTATATGAAGCTTGCTATTTTATATAATCCAATATATTTACGTGTAAACAAACATTGTTTATATTTCAAACAGCTCAATAGGATTTGGATTTTTTTATCCCATCCTGTCGATTTTTATAATCTAGCCTACCAAACCCATTACGATTATACAGTCAAACCTGTTTTTATGCGGTCGGTTTTTGTGCGTTATTTTTTTTAATTACATTTTTTTAATTAATTTTTATTCGTCATATGCATTTCATGGAATGTTTTTTATATACTGCACAAAAAAATTGCACATAAAAATGCACAAAAAAAAAATATCGCACAAAAACCGACCGCATTAAAAACAGGTTTGACTGTACAATTATCTTCAACTTTATGTTAAATCATCTTCATATATTTATGACTATGTACCCATTGGCTATACTATATATTATAATCTTATTGTATTTTTCCATTTTTGTTGGTTGTGCACTACAGTGGGTAAATATTTTTCTAAAAAGTTTGAAGATTGCTTTTTTTATATTATGGTAAGCTTTTGGACAAAATATTTGGATAACTGAAGCAATAGAAATAGAAAAAGGGAAAATGCATCAAAAAATAATAAATGATATCTCAAAATTAATCCTGAACTCATGGAATGGGTACATCAAACACAAGAAAATGTAATTTTGAACACTACCAACTATCTCTAATAACACATGATTATTTTATGATTTGCCACAAACAAATATGGGTATGAGGATGTACAAATGGTACTTACACTATAGACTATATTATTTTATTAGTGCACATTATACATAGATGTAATGTTAAAAACAAATTTCATGATGAGGATAGATCAATGAAATCTCACCAGGATAAAATTAAGGTAAAAAAAATACCAATATAATCAGGGTTGCAGAGTCGGAGTCAGGAATTTTTGGATGGAGTCAGAGTTGGAGTCAGACTTTACAGATTTTAGGGAGTCGGAGTTGGATTTTTTTAAAAGATGAAATCTGAGTTGGATCATTGCCATCCAATTCTGCAACCCTGGGTTGCAGAGTTGAAGGTTTTTGGATGGAGTCAGAGTCAGATTTTTAAACTGCCCGGAGTCTGGAGTGAGTCGGATTTTTTTTTTAAAAGATGGAATCGGATCATTTGCCATCCAACTCTACAACTCTGAATATATCATCATATAGAAAAAATAATATACAATATCATTTTTTTAATCAAACAATGATTAATCTAACTAAAGTAATGAAGACATGGCTTTTAAAATCAAGCAAATTATTTAACATTTATATGAAAAATAATTTTTATTCTTCATTATTACTATTATTTACAAATAAGTACATGACCTTTAATACAAATGAACTTCTACCTTAGCACAATCTAGAATGATAGTTATTTACATAACATATTGACAAAACCATGGTGGCCAGAAGGTTGTCATCTGCTATTTTGATTTTTCCGATTTTGTAGATGATGACAGTTTCTGCTACAAATCCAGTCATACTGTATTGTATAGCAAAGGCATTTTAAGTTATATGGCTATATATATAGTGATACCTCGGGTTCACAAACACAATCCGTTCCTTGACCCTGTTCGTATCCACTCAAATGCATAAGAGTTCTTTGTAGCCCAAATCCATCAATTGTGTGTATTGAGAGAACCACTGAGATAATAATGGGCCTCATTGCTCTATAGATGTTCCAAGGCTAACTACAGTACATTTAAGTGTATAGAATAAATAATGATTTGTAACTATCATAGTATTCATTCAAAAAATTTACAATGAGAAACTTCCCCAGTTATATTCCAAAATTTGTTATATTTATAATAAACTCTATAATTTGAAACTTTATAATTAATATCTATTTATTATTGTATCTATTTATAAAAATATATTTATTTTAAAATCAGAAATTTTAATTAAGCATCCACTTAGCACTCTTATACCCTTTCTACACTGGCATTAGGTAATATAAATTACAGTTAACCGGTTTAACTTAAACGGGAATATCTAAATAGAGGATTAAATCTCGTCTACACTAGCAACTCCGTAAATGTAGATTAACTCGTTAGTTCCAATTTTGTCCCACAGGTGGTCCCATCTTAATGTAAATAGGCCGATTACGTTTCACTTTACGTATTTCGCTGACATATTCCTCCGTATGTCAATTAATATTATACAGCCTGGTCTGTCCAGTTTCCCAATCTTTTTTTCTGGTTTTCGAAGTTTCTGTGCTGGAGACATTCGAGGTGAGCGCGGCCATTTTACAAATCACGTGGTCAAAACTGGATAATCTACTTTCAGAAACAAGATTATTTTAATCTGCTTTCGCTCGACTTAATCTGGATATTTTTAATCTCCTTCGTTCTACATTGATAAACTTAATCTAGAATAACGAGTTATTCTAGATTAAAGTGCCAGTGTAGAAAGGGTATTACGCAGTTTTGGGTTAAACAACTAACTTTATTCAAAAGTTAGTTGTTTAATCCAACCAGTTGAATCTTGTCAGAAATTTTAGCATATCAGCCTGTTACGATAGTGATTGAATTCAGTATAATGTTCAGATAATGTATGAACAGTATAATGTTTAAATCTACAAATTATGTAATAATTTATAATGTTATATAATTTGTAGACCTGAACATTTATTTATTTTTATTAAGAAAAATAAGATCTTTACATATAATTTTTGTATTATCCTATGGTTCAACTAAAAATCAAATAAATAATCCAAAAAATCAAAAATATTCCATATGTTAGATTAATTATTTGATCCTTATCTATTATCTGTAATAATAGAAGGCAGTGTCTGTATATATGAAGCAATCATAAGTCTTCATAAAATACGATAAGGTCTTAAAATTTAGAAACTATTTCACTCATAATGTTTACAGAGCTAAATATTGTCAAAATCATGTGATGGATCTGGATTTCTTGGAAGTCTTGAAGAAAATACCTGTTTAAGCTTTCTGATTGTTTTTAAATTTGTTTATTATTGAATACTTCAATCATTGGGAAATTTTTAAGATTTGAGTGCTATTAAGATTTGGGAAGTAGTAATTTCAAAGTTATCACATACTGAAAAGATGATATATCAATGATAAATATAATAATAGGTATCATAATTATAAATTATAACCCTAATTGGTATTATCATGATAATGTTATGGTAAATGATATTGTGATGATGATAATGATATATGATAAAATAATATATGACATTACTTACGAAAATTATATTATTATAAAGTCAGAACAACTAACTGATAAATGATAACAAAAAGATACTATAAGTAACATTATGATGACATAATTATAGATTATATACAATGATATAAAAATATAAAGTGGATTTTATGTTTTTATAAAAATGGCTGAAAACTGCCAGGCAACTTGGATTGGGAATAAAGCAATTGCTTAACACTTTGGAAGATCTGGTTTCAATTTTGGGTCCTATACCTCCAGTTTTTCAGGAAGATCTAGTTATGATTTTTTAAATCTCATTATTCAGTCTTCCAATTGATATCATAGTTGTTGCTCCCTGTGGTGACTTTAAAGTAGCTGTCATCAAAAGTATTCTTTGTATAATTTGGTAGATTACTAAACTTTAATCTAATCTAACCTGGGTAACTTGACTATATCTGTAATGTTATTAAGTCATTTCAAACTGTGACAGTCTCATGAATCAACAACTTCCAAAAATCTCTGATTTTTGAAGCCTTGTAAGCTTAATTACTTCAATGAAAGACATCACTCTTTATCTTGTATTAAATCTTTCTCTTTTCTTAGCATTACTATACTTTTTCTATTGAATTTTGATTGTACATGATAGATCGAAAATAAGATGCCTTAGTTTTTTCATTTGGGTTTTTGCTGACTGATTTGGTTTAGTTTGATCTGTAATCTATTTATCATTTTAGAAATCCATAACATGTGCATAATTCTCCTATAACATCACATTTAAAATGAATTGATTTTCTTCCTATCAGCCTTCTTTATTGTTTAACTTTTACAACTACAAAAAATCTCCAATTTGCATAAGTGGATCATTCAGAAAAATTATTGCTTATATGGTAAAACAATTGCTTACCATGTAGCCATCCAATCCTCTCAGATGATCCTCTTCATAAATAATTCATTTGATTTTTCAAAAAAATTATCTTTGTAGTTAATTCATTCAAAAAATTCCCACATAAATTAAAATTCATAAGTTCAGTATTGCTTTAATTCAATATATATGAATGGACACATTAGCAAATATAATGACCAAGTGAAATATATGAGCATAATTTAAGCATAAATAACAAAATTAAGGCCATAAGTGATATTTTTGAAAAAAATAAATTGTTTAATTAATTTTTTATATATGTCCTATGGAAATTTAACAAAAATAGAGAGACAAACATTTGTGTATCTGAAAAATGTATAATTCAAGGACCTACTATATATATGATTCTAATTGTGGTATCTAAATATATAAAAATTGCTAAAGTACAGGATGAACTCCTTCTTATCTTTCTTTCAAGTCTCAATTTTTTGCTGGTATCTTGGTAGAAATCCAGAGATTCCATTTTGATTTGATAATAGAATTGAAGAATAGAAAATTTTTGACAATTTTTACTACTTCATTGTCCATAGTAAAATTATGCAGTATTTCATTAGTCATTACTTTTGTTTTTTTAATATTCAATTGTAAATTATAATGGCACTTTCTTCTTTGACTTTCAAATAATAATAATAATAATACCAGCTTATCTCAAATTATTAATTATTTCTGTCAATTTTGACTTTTTTTTAATTTTTACTTTATCCAAGCCAGCTTTTATTATGATATATATTCAGTATATAGTTTTTCTGTATTCAGAAAACTATATGATGAATACAATAAAACCTCTATTATCTGAATTTGTGAAATATAAAATTGTGAGATTATTTACCAATAGAATTGTCTAATTTTTCAAGTCACTACAATTTGTTTTGACATTAGCATACTACAAATGCTTAGGAAAGAATTTGTACATTATGCTCTATCTATCCAGTAATATATATTATCTATCTAGTCATATAGATGTACTATAAAAAATAAAGGTTTCACAAAATATTAAACAGTAGTTATTTATACCTTTTGAATGAAATTGTTTTATTTTATATTTTGGAGTTTTTGCTTATGTCTGGCAATCTCCTTAGTAAAAGCTACAATCACTAAACTTGGCATACTTAATCCTGATAACCTGATTTAAATAACTAGGCATATCAGTTAATTCTTTAGAATAACCTTTTTTTTAAAAAAACTGAATAATCCAAAAATCCACAAAATTTAACAACTTAATCAACTGATGTCACTGTGTATCATCAGGGAAGGCAAATCTTCCAGACAGAAGACTTTTGACATGTAGTGTTTTAAAAAACTGAATAATCCAAAAATCCACAAAATTTAACAACTTATAGTTGCCGGCACGAAAGTTGGAGGAAAATGACGCATGCGTATTTGAGAAAATGTTATGCACGAAAGTTGGAGGAAAATGACACATGCGTATTTGAGAAAATGTTATTCAACCAATCAGGAAACAGTCAAACAGAGCATTACTTATTCCAGATATTTCCGTTAGTGAAATCCGCAGACGACATAGGCTAATTATGATGACAGATTATTAGAAATGTTTGGTAATAATTGTGATTGGAACCAATGTTTAAATTTATTTCCATCCATTTCATCATGATAATTTTCCGTTGTTAGTGCCAGATCGGAATAATAGTTTTGCGTTTTGTATAAAACCACCCTCATCACCTGCATGTAACAAGATAAGACGTAATCTTTCCTAAGAGGTAATTTTCGACCCTTAACAGATAAATTATCATGCCATTGCTTTTGCTTAGAATGATTCTCGTTTACCTAGATCTCATCTAAATATACAAAATTACTTAACTTTTCTCTAAAATGGTGTATCTGTTGTAAATATCTGTGACGAGGGCAACTACATCTGATCTTTCTATGAAAAACGATCTGTTATCAATTTTGCCGTATTTGAAATGAAGTTTATTTTTCATTATTCGACGAAGCGATCTTTCGCTTCCTTTGTAGTTTATTTTCTCTCTTACACGTACTAAAATTTCCGTTACTGTTGGATTATTTTCTCTGAAAATTTCTGACACAATTGCCCGAATAACAGAGGATCAAATCCGTCGACATCAGTTAATGCGGATATCCTTGGTCGTTTTTTACCTGGGGTTCAAATTATTTCTTCCGAATCCGGTGTAGTTCTGTCAACAATTATTCTTCGACAGGTTGAATATGATACGCCTGTTGCTTCGCTGGTCTCTTTAATAATTGCATCGTTACTATCTCCATATTTACTTTCCTTTAGATAATTAAAAACATTAAAAATAATCGTTCGAGCTTGACTATTTAAAGTTTTTCCTTGAATAAATATTCTACGATCAGAAGTAGACGCCATTACGGTTTAGTAAGAGGAACTCTGGGTAAATCCAGATCACTGCAGTCGATAAGGACATACAACACGCATGCGTCATTTTCCTCCAACTTTCGTGCCGGCAACTATAATCAACTGATATCACTGTGTATCATCAGGGAAGGCAAATCTTCCAGACAGAAGACTTTTGACATGTAGTGCCACCTGTTGACTAAATTATTAAACTCTGTGGATATTTTTAATTATTCAATATTATTTAACAATGATTATTCTAAAAAATCATTGAATAGGCCAGTTATTTAAATTGGATAAATATAAAAAACTGTGTCAAGTTGGATGTAGTTTTTATTGTTTAGCAAATTATGCAAAACAAATAATTAAAATGTGTATAAGATATTTATTGTCAAAGTTTGTTTTATTTTTGAATATTGAATAGCAAAGTAAAATTTAAGTTAATGGATGTTAGCAATAAATTTGTTAATGTATTCTTTGTTTATTATTATGCATAAATCTTTTAAAAACTTTAAATTATGTAAGCTTTCATTAATTTATTCATTTATTATTTTAAAGCTGCATCTATATTTATTATTCCTGGTATACAACTTAGTAGAGATCCAGGAAGCAGGCCATCAGCATTCCCAAACTCACGTTAGTATCAAATTATATTTTTTTAAATTATTAATTTATTTACATCTATAACTTTTCTAAATTGTTTTTTTTTTCCTAAATAAAATTTTATAAATGAAATATATATTTTTTTATTTTAGACGTTAGGGAAATATAGAAAAAATTATCGTTTTACCTTTGTGCCGTAAGATGAGTTTATATTTTTTTCGAAAGGATTAAATGTTTCCAAAATACAAGACGACCTTCCCCCAACGCATTTAGTTGCTGTCTGACCAAAGGATGGATCGTCGATGCTTGTAACTTGCGCTTGGAATTATGGGTAGATCAAGAAGTGCTCTAATACGTTGATAAAGAAAAATTTTAACAAGTTATCCAACTTGCTAAAATTTTACTCTATCAACTCGCCAATCGGATAATTAAATATTTTTCGCGATAAAAATTTTCGACGCATTATCCGGAAAAATTGGCGAAAGACTGCTTTGCTCTTTATATACCAAAATAATAATAATAAATAAAATACATTTTCTCTTAAAAATAAAGAAATAATTGTTAAAAATTGAAGAAAATAGTTTTAAAATATGCAATTTAGCGTGTAAAAAAAATGCTTTTCGTTTTAGATACCATTTAATTTATTGCATTAATATAACTAATCATAGTTTATAATCTAACGAATCTACAAAGTTTAAAATTATCGTAAGCAGTTAGATTTTAGATACCATTTAATTTATTGCATTAATACAACTAATCATAGTTTATAATCTAACGAATCTACAAAGTTTAAAATTATCGTAAGCAGTTAGAAGTTTGCGCTTGATGTCGGAATTATTGCGCTTATAATTACCAATTTTCTTTTCTACCGCGTGTGATTTACGAAAATGAAAGCAATAAACTTAGCATAAGTAATTATGAAACTATCAAGCGTGAAATACAATAAGATTCGGTCTCAGTTTTCAAGATTATGATCAATTAAAACAAGTGGAAGCTTCACGAATAAATTTCACAAAATTGCCAACTGAAGAATAGGATTATTAGCGAAAATTGATCGCCGTTATTAAAGCAAACGATAAATGATAATCGCTATCTTGAAATTTCCAAATAAACATTACTGGGCATTTTAAATATCTGTGTGGGATTTTATAAGAATTAAGATAAAGTTAACAGATTACTAAAGATCGCTGTTTAATGTCGAATGTCTAAACGCAATTTCTTCGTCTTTGTCTGTACTTAAATTCTAAACTTAGAAAGTGCACTTAACCAATTATTGCGTCATTTGTCATTCTTGCATTAAAGAGATATTCAAAGCTGTAATTTACTCCTCGCATATGGTTGTTCATTAATACTATTTCCAACTACCAGAAATTTTTGTGCTTTATGACAACTTAATTTGTACTTGGAAAAATTTAAAAACAAAAAAAAATCCGCTTAAATTATTCCTAATAATTACCGATAATAAGGTACTTTAAGGTATACTATTTACTTTTCGAATTAATTTTAAATTCTAAATTAATTAAATCTATTAAAGTCTGATTTTTTCTCCTCGAAAGAGTAAATTACATAGGAGCAATCTAACATTTTTTTGGGGGGAGAAATATAGATCGATTTTGCATTAAAGCAACGATAAATACGGTAGATAAATGAAAATTTTTCGCATACGAATTGTGTATTAATAATACATAATTATTATTTATTTATTTAACAGAATTAGGAAATTAAAATTAATCTTTTATTGAGTTTACCTTAAACAAAAATTCCATATCTCCAAATGGTTCGATGATTATTTATTAATTAGTCTTTTAATTAGTTTAATATCAATCGATCAAATAATAAAAGATATCATAAATATTCATTGTATTCGTGTTCTAATTAATTCTAAAGAATTTCGTTTTTAATTTGTCAGTTTAAAGTTAATGAAAATTAAGTTAAAACATAATCAATTTCATAGCTAATTTTAATCAATTAACATAACTGTAATAGATATTTATATCAATTACAATAATATTCCCAATTTAGTAATTGATTATATATTTAATATTAATCTATTACCTTGTTTAAATTATAATTAAAAAAAGTTAATCACAATTATATTTGAATACAGTATACTTGTATTTAAAACAAAATTAATATATATAAAGAAAGAATATATTTTTAAAATAATCATGATTTTACGTGATTAAAATTATATAAATATTAAATATTAAGTATTAAATATTATAATTAAATATAATTATCTATAAAACAATGACGTGGTAGTTCGTAAACTTTATAAGTAGTTAACTCTTTTGTATTGTTCAATATTCAGTTACAATAATTACAGCAATTTGTTTTTAAAATTATCATATCTCTGAAATTATCGAATTCAAGATTCGATGAGCTAACTGAAAAGCACCTCATGAATTTATAATTAATATTTACTTCTTGAAGTACTGTACGTTCTAGTTCATTAATTGTAAAGACGTGAAACTCATTGAGAATGCCTACGCTATCATATTTAACTGATGTTTTGTTCTTTTAAAAATATTAAATTATATATTGAAATATGTACATAAATATTAATAGTTCGAACTAATTTTAGAATCATAATTGAATTTTTAGAAACCTTATCAATTTTATAGCAATATGCTTCGAATTATAGTTTAATTTATCTTTATTTTTTAGCGATATTCTAAAATTATTTTGCGGAAATAATATATTTCCCCAATAAGGAAAAAAAGTATATATATGTTTTCAATAAGCTTTTTTCTTCTTTCTAAATCGAACAATAAAGATTTTTTTCTTACAAATGGAAAGAGTTTTCAATTGGGAAAAAAATCTGAGTCTCTTTCGCAATACTAACAAAGGGATTTTCCATTATCAATATAATTACATTATCGATAATTTCTTTTTTTCTCTCTCTTTCTCTGTCTCTTTTTCCCGTTGATGTTTAGGCTTTTATCATTATAAAGATCGAAATTGAATAATTTAGTCTCTTTTTTTACATAATTAACTGAATAAAAAAGTATTTAAAAACCACAGAAAATATTATATTAACATATGTCCATTTAGTAATATTTGGATAGAAAAGTTAGTTGTAAGAGTTTAAAAGAAAAAATTATTGATGCAAATATGCTAAAAATCATTTGCTTAAATAATAAATATCGTAGACAAATATCATATTAATTAAATAACTAATTTGTAAGTGAATGAAATGATGTCTTTGTTAATCAATACTTTAAAATGATAATATGAATTTTTTAACATAAAAATGCTTTAATCTGGTTATGAAAAATAATGATAAAATTTTAGAATTGTTGGAAATACTATTTAGAAACCTTGATTTGATGTATGGAATCTGTATCAGTTTTAAGTATTAGGATAAGATTGATACAGTATTTTTTACAGAACTGTCATATATTAGTAGAATCCAGTTGGGAAATCAAAGAAACTGCTTCATAATGAATATTTTTCAGTAACATATAGTTGCAGACCGGATAAATCACCATTATCATCGAAGAAGAAGATTCTAAATATTTCCCATCTTTTACATTTTACATTTGTTGGTGAAATGAATTTTTCTTTTTTTTTTTTTTTTGTCATTTATAGATTATCTTCCTAAAAGTAATAAATGTAAGTTATTAAGAAGAACTCAAAGCATGTAAGAAAATAATATTTTGATTGAAGAAAGATTTTTCTGTACTGTATTTCTTGCAGTAATGGTAACTTAAAAACAGATTTTTTTCTTTTATTTTCAAAAAATATCATGTTTTTCATAGAATAAAATAATAAATTATAAAAATTCAATTCTAATAATATATCAGAATGTAAATTTTTCTATTGTATTTAGCCCATACAAATATACAATTCGGATAAAGATGAATAAAAAGTATACAGTATAATTAATTCTGAGTGAAATTTAATAATTTCACATTTAATTTAATAGAAACGAAGTCTTGAGCCTTATTCTTTTTCAATGCTATATTTTATACTTCGTGCAATTTATCTTAAAGGAAATTTTTTTCTGTTTAGAGAATAGAACAAACTTATAAATATATAAATTTTAGTATATAGTCTATATATAAGTTTATTATCTAATATTATTAAGTGCATTTATTATATAATAATAAATGCACTTAATAATATTAGATACTAAATTTATAAATTATTATATATTATAATTTTTGTAATTTTTTATGAATTATTCTGCATAATAAGACCAAACATATGTTATGGCTTTTTATGTTATCCTAAATGTGATGGGAGTAGAGTATAATGGCTATCTTAAATCATCTGCACTTACATAAAAATTAATAATAATAATAAAGTTTCTAATTTTTTATATTTGATGATTTTATATTACATTATATTAATATAATACGATAATGGCTTTTGTTATTTTTATTAATGCAGTTATTATTTTGTTTCGTTTATTTTTTATCAGTTTTGAATTAAAAACTCAAAGACTAAAACGTAAAGAGAGCCTTGGAAGCGTTTCCACTATCTGGAGTTGTTTTCCTAGCAATTAATGAAAATTGATGTAAAAATTTTGTAAAAAGTAAGTTAATACATCTCAGCGATTATATATATTATTTAAAGTATCTTCTTGAGAAGATGACAACATACTTGTTAAAAACATTATTAATTTAAGAGGCATGCTAATGGTATGATGGAAAAAAAAAATATTAGAAGAGAATTTATTTTTAAGTATTTTTATGTTCTGTTCTAGTTCTGATTGAGTAGTATCCATCTCAAGTATTGGCTCTTGAAGTGCAGTTTAGATGTCTAACGTTGGTAAATGAGTAAATTGAATTCTTACTGATTGATCGTTATCACAAAAAAGAACAACAAGATTTCTTTTTCAGTTCTTTCAAGCCAACTTTGATTTAATAAACAAACACAACAAAGATTTAAAAGGCAGGTCTACATCTGGGAGTGCTCTCCTTAGTACCACCTGCCAGTTAAGCCATACATTTCATTACATGACTAATCTTCTAGGAATACATTAAGTATATTATAAACAAAAATCATACAAATTTTTAAAATTATTCAAAATCATGAATTAAAATATGTAATCATCTGCAATCATTAAAAAATTAAAATTAAAAAAATAAAAATAAAAAACACAAAGGTAATAATCTTCACAACAAGCAGCGCACTCTTACGGGAGTATCGAAAACCGACTGTAGCATAAAACCATCCTTTAGTCTGCTTTGCTGACTTTAAATAACCATGTCCATGCACTAGGGATCGTTTCCGGATCTGCGAAATTTATCACACATCCTCTCTTTTTTCTTTTTGAGGATTTCTAATGCCTCAATCATATTCCTGTCCCAGTTCTTTTCATCTGGCCAGAAAATTCTTGCTTTTCCCCACTGCACTTCAACATCAAGATCGACTGCAGCAGCAATCTCTGGCTTAGCTCTGTGGAGAGTTTACCGAACTTGAGGTCCGTTTTATGTTCTTTTTTTCAAAACCAACTGAAATGGTACAGAAGGAAGAAGAAGGAAAAAGTGAATAACAGCCCTTTTGTCATGTGATGATCTGACTCTACCTGACTTTGTGCTGAAGGCAACCTTTGAAGGCCCAAGTTATAGTTTTCGTAGAAACTATGATTGGGGTAAATCAATTTCCCAGGTTGAAAGAATTCTGTGTGGCAGTGAGAAAGAAGAGACAGATAGAATAAGGTGGGGAATAGCGGAGGAGATGTGGAGGGGTGACAAGAACAAGGAACATGATCGGGACTTAGGCAAGGTGATGAAATGTGTGACTAGGCTTACTATTAAGTGGCTGGAAGAAAACAGCATAGTTTGTACGAGGGCAGACAAAAGCTGCAACTTGGTGTTCATGAAGAGGGAAACTATCAGAAATTTTTAAAAGATTACATTAAAGAGACAGGTTTGGAAGAGTTGAAAAGTGACTCCACTAATAAGGTTTGTCGCCGGGTGGACAGGCTTCTGAAGTGTAAAGCATTACTGACGTTCCTAAGGAACTCGAATGTGACAGTACCTGCATGCCCATGCCTGTTTGGATATGCTAAAATTCATAAGAAGCCAATAAGAATTAGGTCAATTGTTGAGAAATTTAGACTGCTCTGTATTTGGTGGAGAAGAAACTAGCTAAGGGGTGTAGATTGAGATTAAAGGGCTACGAGTACTCGATTAACTGTACAGAGGAGCTTCTTGATAAGCTTTTGGAGAAAGGCCCATTCCCAGAAGAGACATTTATGACTTTTGACTTTGAATTTCTTTATCCCTCGATTCAGATTGAACCAGCTTGTATTGAACTTTATCATCTACTTTGTAATGGCCTGCAGGAGGTGGAAGATCAGGAAGAGCTGGTAGAATGTCTGAGAGAACTCTGTTTTATCAAAAGTTTTACTGACAAATGAAGGGAGTTCCAATTGGTAGTCCAATGAAAGGTGTTTTGGCCGAGTTGGTGGTTAGGCAACAAGAGCATGCAACTATCCAGCTTTTTAACCCATTTTTAAAAATATATCCGAGGTACGTTGACAATATCTTGGTAATCTGGAAGAACAAATGTAAGGCAGAAGAAATGTTTGCTTCCCTGTCAAATAGTAGTTTGAAGCTTACAGTTAAGAAGGAGCAGGAAAGTAAAACTGATGTACACTTCCTTGACCTAAGGATCGCAATTACGGGTGGAGACTATAGGACTACGGTCTATAGAAAACCTAGTAGCGCTCCTTTGTACATAACTATGGTTTTGGAGGATAGGCTTTCACACAAGAAGGCTGCCTTTTCAGCCCTCTTCAGGAGAGCATACACTCACTGTTCTGGATTCAGACAGAATGGAAGAAATTAATACAGTTATGGGAAATCGGCCAAAAACATGGGTATGGGGAAAGTTTTCTAAGGAAGCTACATGACAAAGTAGAGAGGAGTTTGTGTAAGGAGAAGACACAGACAAGTAAATCTGATACCTTTAGAAGTGTTGACCAAGCCCTGTGAGTGGAAAAGTTTGCCAAAAACATCAGCGGGTTAACCAATTGTACTCTGAGTTTTAAAAGGAATCGACTGTTTTCGGGAAGATTAGAAATGACAAAGACCAATATGAGGATGAGGTCAGGAGTGAAGTATATGAAATTCCTTTAACTAATTACTCATTGGTAGGGAAGAGTTTTATATAGGATATACAGAGAGGAACTTGGAAGCGAGGCTAAAAGAACATAAAACGGATCTCAAGTACGGTAAACTCTTCACAGTGCTAAGCCAGAGATCGCTGCTGCAGTCGATCTTGATATTGAAGTGCAGTGGGGAAGAGCAAGAATTATCCAGCCAGATGAAAAGAACTGGGACAGGAATATGATTGAGGTATTAGAAATCCTCAAAAAGAAAAAGAGAGGATGTGTGATAAATTTCAGGAACTGGAAACAATCCCTAGTACTTGTAATGGTTATTTAAAGTCAGCAAAGCAGACTAAAGGATATGCTACAGTCGGTTTTCGATACTCCCATAAGGGTGCACTGCTTGTTGTGAAGATTATTACCTTTGTATTTTTTATTTTTTTTTATTTTAATTTTTTTAATGATTGCAGATAACTACATATTTTAATTCGTGATTTTGAAAATAATTTTAAAAATTTGTATAATTTTGTATGATTTTTGTTTATAATATACTTAATGTATTCCTAGAAGATTAGTCATGTAACGAAATGTATGGCTTTACTGGCAGGTGATACTAAGGAGAGCGCTCCCAGATGTAAACCTGCCTTTTAAATCTTTGTCGTGTTTGTTTATTTTATGTAGTTATGTCTCCTGTTCTAGCGTAGCAGGGTTAGTCATGTTGTAGCAGCTGAAGAAGACACCAAGTGCATTGAAAACATTACTGAATAAAATTTTTTGAAGCTAAAGGGCTTTTGATTATTATTTTTAGTTTGTGTTTAGTGCAGTCCCATTGAACTTATATTATATTCCCAGATTTCTTGACTGTTCCACTAGGGCCTTATCATTTTGTAGAGCTGAGAAAATAGTACAATTTCTTTTATAAGATATTTTGGTGTTAGTATTTTTAGCTACTTTGTTAACTTTTTCCACTCTGCCAGGTCTCCCGAGACAAATGCACTCTGTCATGCGCTCCAATAACTGGTTTCCCGAGACAAAATTTAAAACTTAATAACTTCGTAATTTTTGCACAAATCGAGTTTTTGATCAAAATCTTAAATTTTATCATATTTTTCATATTTCTATCGTATTACTCAAAAATTTGATTATATGTTGATATTTAAATAAATTTTTATTTGACCTTTAATTCGAACCCAAATCATACCAGTTAACACATTTGTGATCTTTGCACCCCCCCAAATTCAAGAACGGATTGTCCGAACTCGTCCGATTTGCTCGATCATGTTCCACATTTCCTTATTAGTTAATACCTACCTCTTTTTTTGCAGATATCTCGACCCAATAAATTATAATTTGGGAAAGTTTGATCCTTTCCAAATAATATGATTTTGCTGTTTTTCCGCACAAAAAATTCGATAAATTAGTTTTATTCAAATATATATAAATTTCCATTTATCAGAGAAACAAAGTAATCAATACTACGCTTGAGGATCGACGCCAAACTCGCCGTCCTAGATTCTGGCGGGAAATATTTAACGGTTTACGAAATCAGCTGACTGTTTGTTTACATTAGTTATATTTTCAATATAACACTAAAATTTAAATAAATAAAGTAATTTTTAGGTCATCTGTAGTCGAAACAAGTAAATAGTAGACTAGGGTTGCATAATTATTTCCAAACAGGTTCCCCCTAAGGTGCTTCTAAGGTCAACCACAAGACCTTAGGCTATCAGGCTAGTTACATTATGTTAACTAAGGGGAAATCTTGAATAAAAAATGTATAAAAGCAATAATTTATCAAAAATCAGTGCTAAATCTGGCCTACAGATGCAAAACAAGTAAATAGTAGACTAGGGATGCATAATTATTGTCAAACAGGTTTCCCCTAAGGTGCCTCTAAGGTCAACCACAAGACCTTAGGCTATTAGGATAATTACATTATGTTAACTAAAAGGAGAGCCATGTCAACCTGTCCCCTTTGTTTGAAAATGCTATTATTATTATATTTTAATCTTTTTATGAAGGATTATTGATATTGAATGATGAAATACAGAGAAATAATTCACCATCCGCCATTTTTATAAGGCTCTGAGACAAATCTTGAATAAAAAATGTATAAAAGCAATAATTTATCAAAAATCAGTGCTAAATCTGGCCTACAGATGGCAGGATGATAGCTACGTATAAAATTACTGCAATATTTATTAAAATAAAAAAATTTTCAACAAAGTTGACATTCTCATACATACTAATACTTCTTATAAAATAAAAAGTATTTTTACACATTATTTCAAGAAAATAAGAAGAAAAATGGCTAATAAATAATTATTTTAAACATTTGTGTAGTAGAATACAGTATTTCATCCGCGAGAGTGATAATATGATTGTTTGTTTACACGAGGCCAAGACGAGTATCGAATTACAGTCTGAGGGATCAAATTACAATCATAAATTGTCTTTGTTAGTTGGAAAAATTTTTAGAATTATGAAGTATTTGGTATTATTAGATGTGGAATACACTGAGGAATGTAAAATTATTAATATTTTTTTCATCTGATGCCAAAATTATGAATAACTTGAAAAAATTATGTATTGTTTACATATGCAAATTAGGCCTAATTCTTTAGTATTTTTCCTTTTTTTTTTTTGGTCCTATAACTAAAATTAAAAAACGATATCAGGACACAGTACAGTAGTGCCTCGCAATCTGACGTCCCGCAATTCGTCGGTTTTGCAATTCGACATTTGAGTTTCGTGGGATGGCGCATGCACGTGAATGGAATTCTGATGTCATTTGCTATTTGTGAGTTCTTTTTGAGCTACTTTGGCGTTTGCCCATGTTGTTTGTGTTAATTTTCAATTCTACATTTTTCAGAAAGTAAAAAATTTGTAATTATTATTATTTTTTTGAGTGAAATGTAAGGATGGGTTCAAAGAGAACTGACCAAAGGAATAATTCTGAAAAGAAGAACACTCGATTGAGCAAAGAGACAAAGAAAAAAATTGTAGATAAAGTGCAGAAAAGTAGAACAATTAAAATGTAACTCGAGTATGACATTACTAGGACAACTGTGGTAACGTTTTGTAACACAGAAGATTATGGGTGCTAGCATGTCTGCTGGAAGACTTCATTCCAACATCCAAGGGCTAATAAATTGCGTGTTGTGTATAAAATAGTGTTTTTTGTAATTTAGTGTGTTATATAATAATAAAATACATGTAATAAAGTAAATAATATAGTGTATCTCTCTCATCTCACTCATTAGGGAGTGGGATGGGACCGATAACGAATTAATCTATTTTATATAGTCTTATATGGGAAATATTGTCCCGCAATTCGACATTAGTTCGGCAACGGACTACTGATGAATTGCGAGGCACCACTGTATATGGACAACAAAATCCAATTTTTTCGTGCCAAAAAATTAAAAAGTAAAAAAGTTATGGCAAAATATCGAATATTAAATATCATATTTCATATGACCTTGGAGGGTAAAAGCATGTATTTTTTTTAAATTGAGGAGCGCTAAAGGTTAATAGAACAGAACATAAGATCTTTATTCAAATGAATGAATGGGAGTATGGGAAAAGGTTAAAGATTAAACGTGCCGTAGGATTGTAGGACATGACACATCTACATTGGTTTACACTGCATTGATCTGGCATTTGAATTGGTGCCACGAGTGTGTTCTTGCCTATATTATAAGATTCAAAAATCTTATTCCTGAGTCCCCATAATATGTTATAGGTGAAGCCATATTTTTGGGCTTGAGTGAGGATATAGTTAAATCCTTTGATTCTGTTTGCTTGTTTGCTGCAATGAGTATGTGCCCTTTTAAAGACAGCCCAGAATGTTGAGAGCTTATAAGGATATGGATCAAGTGACCAAGCTGGAATTACATTGAAGGTGTAAGTTGGCTTCTTATATATGATAGTAATGTATTGGCCATCTTGTATGGTTACACTGACATCTAGAAAGTGGAAAGTAGATCTTTTTAATTGGCCAAAAGTAATCGAGAGCCCTAAGATTGTATATCAAAGAGGGCATGAATAATATCCTGCATTCATTCTTCTTTCCATATAATGCATAGATAGTTTACAAATTGTATATAAAGTTATTGGGCAAGAAATGCTGTATTATTTGGCTTTTTTATATCGAACCACAATCTCTGCCATTACACCTGCTAATGGTCCTCCGATGGGGACTCCTCTTTTTTTGCACATAATACTCATTTCTAAAGGTGTAGTATGAATTATATGTTATAAGGTGGCAGATAGTGCACAGGATATCAGTATCAGCAATTGGCTTAGGGAGGTGTCATAACATGAACTGATATAACATTAAGTATGCAGGTGGGAGCTGTATGGACAGATATAATGAGTCATAGTCCAGTATAGATACAATTTCATTAGGGGATGGGCCTGACTGTAGCAGTCTATCGATGAATTGGGTGGATGCAAATGGGTATGCAAAAGCTTGAAAATGGGCAGTATGTTATAATTTATAATATTTAAAACCATTTTGTGTTAATAATAATTGATTTAATGATATCATAACAAGTATATAATAGAAAAGCTTAATCTTTATGTAAATTCGTATGTTATTGTTATATAACATACGAATTAACTTAGAATTGATTAGGAAGCAGACTGAAGTGTATTTTATTTATATTTTATGAATTATGTCATTGTTTTAAAAATTATCTTACATATGCTTATTTCTGTTTAGTGTATTACAACATTTTGTTTTTGCTATGTATATGGTGCATTTTGATACAATACATTTTGTGCTGTGCTTACAGGATATTAATGCTATGTTTGTTATTTATGTTTTGGTTTTTTAATTATACAGGTAGGCCTCGATTAGTGCGAATAATTGGTTCCATGAATTTCTCGCACTAATCATTTATTCCAATAGTGAATTGGATTTAAAAAGTAAATCACAAGTGTTATGGTTCTAACATTTGAAAGTTGGGGGTTGGCTTATTACCAAATGTAGATTTTTTTTTATATTTGAGAATATTTACAGATGATCATACTATGGATGAAATGCAGAAGGAAAAAATCTAATTCATATACCTTTTTATTCTATTTTGAAATGGAAAATATCAAAAAAGATTTTTTTTAAATAATTTTAAATTGTAAATTATTTTTATTTTGTTTTGAAATTCTGAAAATTCAATTCAAATATATTAAAAATTATCATTAGACTCTTTGGAAAAAGAATATTAAATGAAATAAAGATCAAATAATTTATCTTGGTCAATCTATATACAGTGGATTCTGCTTAATTGGGACACCGGCTAATTGGGACAAATCTCAAAGAACGAAAACCAAACTAATAAACAAATACAAAATTTAAACGCTTAATTGGGACAACTTTTCATTTAATTGGGACACTAGCAGAAAAAGAAATTTCAATTTTTGATATATTTTAGGGATTTTTCGAAAGTATGGCTACATATCTTGCCAAGATGTCAAGAAAAGATTTTACATCAAGTAAAATTGCTTGGTTGAATAAAATTAAAAACCAGCCATTTAATACAAGCCATGGTAGACTCGCTGAAATACACCAACATCTACTATAGACGCGTCTCCTACAACAAGAAAATCAACTGCATAAGGAGTGGGCATTACAGAAAGAAATTCCAGGAACATCGAAAAGAAAGCATGATGGAAAGGATTCAGAAGTTGAAGAAGCATTAGATCAATGGATTTCTATAGTTAGCGGGCGAGGCGTGAATATCAGTGGACCAGTATTGAAGACAGAGATCGGTAAAAACTAATAATTAGGTACCTATTTTAATAAATCATTAAAATAGGTACCTAATTATTATTTTTTTTACCTATTATTTATTTACCCATGAATTACATATTTTATTTTAGAATTTATTATTACTTCGTTTAATTGGGACAAAATGGCTTGGCCTGACCTGTCCCAATTAAGCGGAATCCACTGTATATGGAAATGGTGCAATACGTTATTAGGGGAGACGGATAGATGGACTTTGATAAACACTTCAGTGCTTAAAAGACTACCTAGTATAAATCTAGAAGCTGGAGACTGGCTTACAACTTTTGACTTCGACAGCCTGTACCCATTCCTCCACCTAGAACCTACATGCTTAGCCTTTTATAGGTTCCTGATAGAAAATGTACCACAGGCAATTAATATAACCAGCTTACTGAGAGATGTAGCACAGCTAATTTGCTATAATTCTTATTATACCTTCAACGGCAAAATATACCAGCAAACTGTGGGAGTACCAATTGGTAGCCCTATGGAGGTCCATTAGCAGAAATTTTACTTAGATCTGTAAGAGAGAATGTTTTACCAAGGTTCCAACCTGCTATAAAATTTTACATCAGATTTGTGGATGATATAATGGTAATTTGGAAAGGCAACACTAACTTCCATGAGTTTGCCAATGCTTTCATGTTGGAAACATATGGGCTCTCCCTAAGACAAGACCAACAAAGCCAAAGCAATATACATTTTTTAGACATTTTAATAACTGTTAATAATCAGCAAATCAAGATGGGAGTCTATAGGAAACTGACCTACCAACCAGTCTTAATTCCTAACTGGGTCCCACGATCCAATCTCATACAAAAAAGCTGCATTTCTATATTTTTACAGAAAAGCACAAACATTGCACAGATTCACATGACCTCCAAAATGAATTAAAATACATCATTTCAGTGAGAATCAGTCATGGATACAAGAGATCTTTCATGCGAAGCATCCTAGCCTCAGTAAAGAGAAGTCTAGCAGGCACATACACAAACCAGCATGATACAGCCACTCACATGACACAATCTGAAGGATACCTACCAGTGCCGTACAATTTAAAAAATTTAATTTTATAAATAGAATAGCAAAGAAACGTAATAAGAAGATCACTATTAGAAGAGCATTGACTATATTTAATTTGGTAAGAAACAACAAAGACCCTTTAAAGGATGCTCAAAGGAGTGGTGTCTACAAAATACCGGTGGAAAATGCTAGGATAAAACAAAAATCTGCATATATAGGCATAACGAAGAGAATGCTAGCACAAAGAATAGATGAGCATAGGCGGGATATATATAAAGATAATTTAACAACAGCTTTGTTGGTCGAGGCATACGCAAATGATTTGCTAATAAACTGGGACCAAGCAAAGGTTATTAGAAGGCTGAATGCGGGCTGAATGCATCAAGCCAAGCTACAACATTGGAAATACTAGAAATCATTGCAAGACAATGGTCAGAAAGCATTCTGAATGAAAAACTGGCCCAGCAGCTCTCCCAGCATAGTTATATGCCATCGAAAATTACCCCCACTCTGCGCTAATTTTAGTTTCGAATTCAAAAGCCGTGTTATTAATTTGTACCTACTTTATTTTCTACAGCTAAAACTTTGTATTTGTTTTATTAGTTTTATTAATTTTATGTTTTATTTATTTTGTAACCATAGCAAAATTCTTTTTAGTTCAACTTTTACTTATCTGTTACGATATTCTCTTCTATTTGTATTTGTAATCTGATGAGGGCTAAATGCCAAATGTTTGTAATAAATATATTCTACACTGCAAAAAGTGCTCATTTTATAGATATTTAACTGGTTTGTTTTGATCAGAAAGCATTCTGAATGAAAATCCAGCCCAGCAGTTCTCCCTAGCATGGTTGTATGCCATTGAAAATCTGTCCCCCACTCTGCGTTAATTTTAGTTTCAAAAGCCGTGTTATTAATTTGTATCTACTTTATTTTCTAAAGCTAAAACTTTATATTTGATTTATTTATTTTGTAACCATAACAACATTCTTTTTAGTTCAACTTTTATTTATCCGTTACAATATTCTGTTCTTTTTGTGTTTGTAACCAGATGAGGGCTAAACACCGAAAACGTTTATTGTCTTAATAAATATATTCTACATTGGAAAAGTGCACATTTTATAGATATTTAACTAGTTTGTTTAGTAAAAGCAGTATAAAGTTGATTATGGAACTTATCTTTCATTTCTTAAGAATTAATGGACTGATTTTGATATGTTTTATTGTGATGTATTTATTATGTTAAGATTGTAATTTTGTATTTTGTACATTAAAATAATCTCATTTTAAAGCTATTATGATGAATTTGGTATAAAATTCTGCAAAACAAAATCACTAAAACAATAAATTTATTTTTTTTATGAATTTTATGTATTTAATATCAATGTCTATTAATATTATAAATATAAAAAATATTGATTAGAAAGAATTTTACATTCTCTACAAAGCAGATTCCAAGTTTTATCATAAAGTTCAAAAATAAAATTTTAAATAAAACTGAAACTTAAAAGAAATCCAAAAGATTTTTCCTCAAAACTGGTTTTAAAGATTTTTATTAATTTCAACTAAAAAGAAGAAAAATGTTTATTAATAAACTGGAAAAATTTAATAGGTTTGTGACATTTAGAATCTATTTTTTATTATGTGTGGTTCCGCCGGGATGATATGTACAGGTGTTTAGGCCTAATGCGGTCGTATGTGGCGATCGCACGTCGGTTCAAATGGGTGAACGAAATCCTCTGACACAGTGACGACAACTACAACGGTTTAATCAACCAAGGATCTTTTATTAAGAGAGAGAATTGTTGTACATATCATTCTGGAGGATAAATACCCTTTCTTTACGATACACTGGAGATTTGAAGTGCCGAATTTTTCTTTTTTTTTTTCCTTCTTTAAAGTCTTTAGTCCAAAATAAATTGTCTTTAGTCTCCCAAGCAAATCACAAATTTCTTCTCTCAAATGCAAAATATTTGAATTTGCATCGATGATGAAGTCACTGGTTCGACACTGTCGCTGACTGGACTGGACCACACGAAAAGAAAGACCTAGGCAAAGACTCTAGGCCAGACAACACCGCACAGGAAGAAATCTTAGCACCCACTGACTAGTACTCTCTTCATCTGAAACTTTTCTTTGACATTATTTTTCACCTTTTTCCTGGGAGAGATAATGTCTCATATTTTGTTTATTCTTTAAGACACCTGTGTTTTTATAACTACGATTCTATTTCAACATCGTTTATAGTTATATGATATTCCATTTCCCTTCTTTCCTTTAAACAATTTACAAGTTCTAAATGTTATAGTAATAATATCGAAATAATTATTTGACAGGGCCAAATATTTGATACTATAAAAAAAAATATCTATGGAGGTCTCCTCAGACCTTACATATGTAAATAAACTTAATAATTATATTGATAGAAGAAATTTTTTATATTAAGTTATTTTATTTTTTAATCAATAAATAATAACTGTTAATTATGATGTTTTTAAAAATTAACCAATTGGCATTAATGAAGAAAAAATATATAAATTTTAATATGGTGTCTCCATCTGGAAACAAATAAATTATTAATTTATTATCTTTGTTATAAAAAACGTTTTTAAAAATTAACCAATTGGCATTAATGAAGAAAAAATATATATATTTTTTATATGGTGTCTCCATCTGGAAACAAATAAATTATTAATTTATTATCTTTGTTATAAAAAGGTTACTAGTTTTAAAAAAATCAGTGATTGTTATTAATAAGTGATTTTTTTCCATCTTAGTCATTATTGTTATAGGAATAGATCACTTACAGATATTTTCTTTTACTTCATCATAAATCGAATTACCTAAATGACAATTTAGATTAATTAATTTATCTATAGCTAATTTAAGTTAATATTTATTTTAAATAAATATAAATTTGCTGTATCTATATACACATTAAATAAATTTTAACAAGATAAAATGGCTAAATTATTGGCAAAAATTGAGAAAAAACAAAAAAAAAAAAATCCCTACGCTTATGAAATTTCTTCCAATTCACCAGGAAATTTTCCATTATCAATTTAAAATTATTTCAAGTTTCAAAAGTTAATAAATTAATTTATATCGATGAATCGATCACGTGACTATTTCTATTACAGTATTCAATTTTGTATCTTTTTTAAAATTCAAAATTATTAAATTCAGATTGTTATTGTTACGTCATTAATAATCAACCGATTTCGTTCATTTTTAGCAACATTGGTCTTCTGGTGGATCTGAATAATATATGCCAATTTTATTCAAATACGATAATATTTATGTGAGATATCGCTTTGTCAGGCAGACATCTGAACAGATATAATCCAAGATCGATCACTTTCAATTGGCTTGGTTTCTTTTCTCAATAATATATGTGGATTATTAAAATCGAATAATATTTGATTAAGACATTGCTTCAAAAATGTGAATATCTTTTTTCTTATTACGACAGTAATATTGAGACCATATAAGTCATTTTCAATAGATTTGTTTCTCATATGGCTCATGGTAATCTTCGTGAATCTTATTCAGATCGGATGATATTCATGCGAGTTATCGTGCTGACTGACCGACAGATATACCTTTTACCCCATTTTGGAATGGAAGGGATCAAAAATAATTTCTTCCGCTTAATTCCATGTTTTGGTAAAAGTGTAATTGTTTCCCGAGATGCAAATTTTTCTGAAAATTCAATTCGAAATCAGCATAATTCGATGAATTCTTTGCAGAACAGCAACAAAATTTCAAGATTTTAACATACAAAGTGCATACTATAGAATGTTGAAAAGATAGAAAAGTTTGCAAATTTATAGGAAATCCAATTTAATTTTAAAAAGAGTTTCATAGATATTTATTGGAAGTTGCAAACTTTTCGAAAAAATTTGCATTCGAATCCATAGAATTTTATTTTTATTTATTAAAAGAATTTTCTATTTATATTAGTAACATTTATCGAAGAATAATTTAATATACAAAAACAGCTTTGAATAATATTAAAATTAGATTTGAATTTCTATTTATTTATTTTTCTTTTTTATTTTGTGATTTAATGATAAAATGACAATACTAGTCAATTATTCTTAATAAAATTCTGCAACTTTTGACTTTATTTTCATACATTTTTCATCATAAAACTCGTTTTAATTTTTAGAACTTTAAATTGAGCTGTTTACACAATATGTCATGCATACATATAGAACAATTATGACATGCTTACTTTAAACATAATTAAATTTCGAAAATATAACTTTGATTTGTGTGGCCCAATTGTTACAAAACAATTATAAGTTAATTAAAACCACAAAAGTAAACTCAAAATAACATAATAAAATTAAATTTATTCTACTGTGTGTTTAAATTATTGAAATAAAATACTTCTTACGTAATAATAACCAATAACCATCGTATTGCTATTATTACGTCATTTATTATTACATTTTTAAATCTCGCTAATCAGAGGCAGTTAACAATTATTACCGTATTAAATTACAGAAAATATCAAATAATATCAAACATTCTTACACATCTCATAGAAAATAAAGAAAATGCAATTTTTTTTAAATAAAAACCTATGCTATTTCTTCTTTTTTGAAATTTAAATGTCAATATTTATGCTGTTTCCATCTTTTGCAAATCTAAAAGATAAACAAGTTCAGAATGAAAAATAAAACATTTCAAGATGCAAGTAGCTACACTTTATCGAAAATCCGATAAAATAGAAATTTATCTATCAAGTCAAGCAAACACTACCCGTTTAGCTTAGTACTACTACAACTGTTTAAGATACCTTGATAGATATTCTTTCTATCGTCTTGATTTCTTAATAATTAAATGTTGGACGTTCCATACTGCATACGAAAACGATAAAGTTATTTTAAATTTGATAATTACTTCTATTACAACTGTTTAAGATACCTTGATAGATATTTTTTCTATCGTCTTGATTTCTTAATAATTAAACGTTGGACGTTCCATACTGCATACGAAAACGATAAAGTTATTTTAAATTTGATAATTACTTTTATTAAAAATTAATTAAAATTTTTATGTCATTAAATGATACTAATTTGCATTTAATTACAGCCATTTCCTAAGAATATAACATTCGGTCTGCAAGTATTAATTAGAGTATAAGTTAGCGTAATTAAGTTGTGAATTGTGTTCGTATTATGTTCTTAAGTAATAAACTAACTAAATAATTAATACTTTTGTCATCCATCTAACTAAGATGATTTAATTAGATTAAAAAAAAATCTTACTGGAGCGATGGATCATCAGTAAGGCATGATCTTTATTCTATTATATATCTCTTAGGTTTTTTTTTTTATTTTAAAAATAACAGATTAAAAATGTGAGTCATCGATAAGCTTAAGCTTAAGTGGGACTGAGATTATAAAACTGGCAGAAAAGCGAAATTATTTTTCCTTCAGGTTAGAAAGAGGGAAAAAATAATACCAGTTATTTTTATCTGAAGCAACTTTTCACCTGTAGCAGACCTTCAATAAAAAAAATCGATATAAATTTTAGAATGAAAAAAATTTTAAAGTGATATTTATAAAAATATCAAAACTAAATGTGAATCTGAAACGAAAATACTGTATAAATCAAAGAGTATTTTAACATCTAAGTGACAATAGCTCAATAGTAATAATTTAGGTTTCTGAATTTATGATATAATCCCTTGATTTATATCTTATATCTTTCACATTTATATTTTAAATTCGGAAATTCATGCTTTGGATATTTTTTCTTCAATTCCGATCACATTTTGAACAATACCGATACAGTCTTAGATCTAATTGAATATCGATTGGAATTTTGATGGAATTTTATTCTAAGTTAGTGCTTTTCTCCATAATTCTTACTTCTTCAATCAATTATGAAAAGTGGAAATCCCACATAAAGTTCTACGTGCTACTGAAATAAAATAAAATAAAAAAATAGATCTTTTCCAATAGTATCGCTGGTAGAGATAAATTGCGTTATTATTCATTTATCCTACCAACTATTCATCATTAAACCTATAAAATTCATGTTTTAGATATTTTTTTCGAAATTTTACTTTCATTTGATTTATGAATAAATTTTTCTGATATTTTTGGTTTTCATATTTCAGTTTAAAACGGCATTTTAGTTAGTTTTTCTATTCATTTGCCTATTTTTCGAAAGGCTTATAATATATCACCATGCTGTATATCTCCCCACTAATAACTTTTAAATTAATTATTAAATTTTCATGAAATACTTGAAACGAATATTCTATCATTAAGGATGACATCTATGTTGTATTTTTTAACAACTTTAACCATTTAAAAACGGAGGACATTCATATTTTTGAAATACTCGTTCAATATATATTAAACTAAATATTAGATTTTTATAAAATTTAGCAATAATATCAAATCAATGAAAATAAATTCGATAAAAATTCATTTAACCTTCAAATCTGTAAAAAATGGCAGGCGTTTAAATTTCGAAAGTTTCCCTTTAATAATTTTTGAACTATTTGATTGATTTTTATAAATTTCGGTAGATGGATCATTTCATTAAAATAAATTTTGAAATAAAATTAATTAGGCTTAAAGCTTAATCCATTTAAAAATGGCGATCATTCAAACTTCTGAAGTTCTCCCTAATAACTATTGAATCACTTAATAAATTTTTATGACATTCAGTAAAGAAGATGCATTATTGAAAATGATTATTATGACATACATTTTTAAACCACATTTTTAATCACTCAAAAATAGCGGACACATACGGAAAGTGGGCCATTAGTTCTTTCCAGAACCGTTTGTTTTTATATATAGTCTTTATATTAAAAAAATTTTGTTTCAACCTTAAAGGTTTTTATATTAATTGGAATAGTCGAATCATTATAATCTTAATCATTAAAGAACTTCTTTTGTCTTTATAAGCATATTTTAGTTTTTAAAAATCAATAAACTTATGGATTTATGATCTATAAAAGTTTAAAAATTCTTTTAAGCTTTTAGACATATTTGCCTGGAGTGAAAAAAGAATTCATGTTTTTAAAATATATACTATATATGACAAAACATGCCTAACATTTTCATAACTATAATTTATATACATATGTAGCACGAATTTATATTTTATTAAATGCCACTCCAAAATAAATAACATTATTATCTAAGTCGTAACAAAACAGTTTCAAGAATACTGATGATCTTCAATAATTCAAATACTGTAATCATTATTCTGCTATAGTTATTCTCAATAACAAAACGTAATCAAAATAAAGTATAGATAAACTTTTTTTTGAATTTTTACAAAACACAAAATATAAAATTTAAAGATATTAACTATCGTTTTATTTTCCTTCCATTTTCTCTTGATGTTTTTCTGAATTTATATTTCTCCATTAATCATTCGTCTATCTTTCTCTTTCTCTTTCTTATCCGTTGGTTCCTCTATTATCTCCATTAATAAATAGCAAAATCTATATAAACATACTAATTCAAATTAATGAACATGTTTCTCAGTAATAGAAATTTGTTTATAAAACAAACAATAATATAAAGATTTTCCGATAAGTTTCTTATATTGAAAAAATCTTTCAAAGTTTTTATACGAAAATTTTATAAATAATATATCAATGTCACCTCGGGGATTTTCCTTAATTAAATTATTTTACCGAATCGATAAATATCATACAAACTTTAATAGTTTAAATAGAAATTTTTATATAATAATTAATAATAATTTTTTAAATTAAAAATTTATCATTTAAATCGATTTTTAAATGAAATTATGTAAAATAAAATTGAAAATACGTCGAATATTAATGAATATACTTCCTTTTTAATATTATTATCTTAGTTGAAGAATTTTGGAAGAATATCGATTTTTTTTATTTTTTATTTTTTTATACGTTCTAATATTTCAGAATCGCCAAAAAAGTTTAAGAATTTTTAAATGACATTATAAAATTATTAAGGATATTTATTTCGAAATTTATTGTAAACATGCTGAAAATATCAAAGTATTTTTTTCGCTACATTAGCATAAGTAATCGTGAGTTTAATTAATGAAAAAAATATATATATTTATATTTAAGAATTATAATACTTTAAAAGGAAATTTTATTCGGTTTAATGCACAATATTAAAAAAATTACTAGATAAAAAGTCTAGAAATATATTTCGAAGTTTTAATGATCAATTAAAGATTTCATTTTATTTAAGATTCTACTTACTTGTTAGTAGGATTTCGCTAACTTAGTAAAATATAATGAGATTATCATTCGTATAAGTTCAATTAAAAATTTTCCATTATTAATTTTTATATAAGTCATTTTATGAGAGATTAAAATATATATATATAAAATGGTAGTTTTTGTTTGAAAAAAATAAGCATAATTTTACAGTAAATAAAAAGTCGAGTTGACACTTCGAGCCCATTCGTCTTAAGATAAATGCTAGAAGGCATACTGATTGTTAAGTTTATCTTGCTAACTTTATAAAACTGACTATAGAACTTGCGATATTTACTTTTTAAAAGTATATAAAGAGATGTGATAGTTGGAATTTTTATTTTTTAAATTGTATAAATTCAAAAACTTGCCCCTTGTTTTGCTTCTACGTATTGATAATACTTAAACAGAAAATATTTATAACATTTTTAAGTGCTGTGTAAATAAAGAATTTTTATTTTTGATTGATAATTAATGATCTATCACTCACTTATCTATTGCATTAATGTTTTAGATATTCGAATGATATTAAAATAATAATATTAATTCTTAAGTCGAACTAATGAAACATACTTATGATCCAAAGATACCTGTAACATATACTGTATGTATATACAGAGATTATATTACACAACTGATATATTTATTTTAACATAAAGGGAATATTGATGTTTACTTAAAAATAAATAATGGTATTATCAAGCGAGTTCGTTAAACTGGCAATAAATAACTACTAACTAAATGCAGTCTTGTTATACAATATATTTAATACCAACGGCTGAAGAGGGGATTAGAATGTGAGCAAAATCATATATAAAACTTTATCTTGCAGTTCAGCTTTTGGTTTATGCACTAAATAATCCCCTCCGACCCAAAGAAAATCGCATAAAGTTAAAACTTGATTTATTTGTATTACTATTAGTTTTATCATGAAAATATATAAATAATTTTAAATATTTTTCGTCATATATTTTAAACAGAATTTTTATTTACGAATTTTATTGAATTTTTCGCGATTTTTACTCTTCCTGAATATTTTTTCTTTCTTTTTTTTTTTTTCCTTTTTATTTAAAGAGATCCGGAGGGGAAAAAAAAGAAATGAGGTCGAATAAATATTCAGTAAAAAAGATGACACTATCGATTGGAAAGTTTTTCTCTTCAAACTTCTCAAGTGTTTCAGATAAACCTTTACAATTGCAACGTTCTAAAATACTTTTATCGAAAGTGCAATATTGCAGATACTTCTAAGGGAATAAGGAAAATGTTTCATACGGATATATAGAGTTACAACTGTTATTTGCTGCAATTTCACAGTTAAACCGCTCTTTTATCAATAAATATATACGAAAGATTTGACTTAAATCGGTAGTCTTTTATTTTCGTTAAAAATTCCTTTGAAAAATCTGTAAAATGGTTTATTTTATTAACAATTTCCGATGCTATTAAAATCTTTGCAATTCTCTTAATAATAAAAAATACGCATTTTTTTGTTTTTATATATTAACTATATGCTAAGCATTATCATTATGATATGTTGTATCACTTTTGAGGTATAAATCTTATGCAAACTAATTCTAAAGTTCTAAAATTATCATCTTCACATTTATACGGTTTATCTCTACAATCAAACCGCTTTGGAATTTTTTTTATATTTAATGACATACTACAATATAAATACAAATAAAACAAATTAAATACAAATAAAACAATCGAATGCATCAGAAAGCTGTAACATATGTCTTCAATCCTATTTTCAACACAACAGATTAAAGAAAATTAGTGGATAGATAGTTAATCTCAGATGATCAGATTAAGTTTTTTTCTTTTTTTAACTTTCGTTTATCACTTAAAAGATTAATCGCAAACATATTTAATTGCTATAAATATCTGACTGAAACTATTTTAATAAGTTTTAATATATATATTTAACTAGAATTGATAGAGAGATATTTTCTGTCTGAAGAACAAATAAACGTAATAAATGGTGGTTTATAAAATCCCCGCTCTTCATCACCCATTCTATAGTATGTCGTTAAACATAAATCTATTAATTAGTTGTTAAGTTATATGGACTGTTATTGGCTAAATATTTGATTGCGATTATCAAGATATATGTGATATTAAATCGTATACGGTATCTTTATTTACAGTTATGTGATGGTTACTTATTAACAGCTCTAAAGTATCGTGGAAACCATTAGCTGCAGCGTTATTCAATAAAATTTGTGGCAATTTAAACAATTCACAGTTCATGGTTAATAGTGATAAAACTGAAAATTTAAATATTTGTAAAATCGAGCTGGCATGCCAGTTGTGCCGTCACGCGTATGCAACTATTGATAATACAATTTAGAATAATTGGTAATTCGAGCGAAAATGTTTTTGATACTTTATCAAATCGATAAGTGTATATAGAATGAAATTTTTCTCGATTTCGAGCATGCCAGTGATTAGATAACGTATAGAAATTCGATATTTATCACTGTATAACTTGCGGTAAGTCGATGTCGTGGAAGAATATCGATTTTTTTTATTTTTTATTTTTTTATACGTTCTAATATTTCAGAATCGTCAAAAAAGTTTAAGATTTTTTAAATGACATTATAAAATTATTAAGGATATTTATTTCGAAATTAATTGTAAACATGCTGAAAATATCAAAGTATTTTTTTCGCTACATTAGCATAAGTAATCGTTTACTACTTTATATATTTTTTGGCTTAGCCTTAGGATAGAAGCAAATAATGCTTTTTATTAGAAATGTAGGTCAAGAGAAGGAAAAGTGTGAAAGAAATTTAAGACGTTACTCCAAAGAATGGTTTGCATTCATTATTTCTAATTGCCAAAGATCAATTATGAAGTCATTTAATTTGGTAAGTGCCGAGAAATTTCATGCGCCAAAAAAGAAGCGTATTTATCTCGAGTTACTGACCTTATTTTGAAGGCAGACATTCTAATCCAATAGATTCTTTTGTGACTCAATCGATTTTTTAACATACAATAAATGATATCGGTTTATGTAACATCTTCCGTTCCGACGACGAACATTTTTAGTTTGTAAAGAATTTAATGCGACGAATCGTCTTAATTAAAAATATTTATCATCAGAATAAAGCGATAAACATGCATCATTAGAGCAGTAGATCATCAATAAAAACTAGAAATATTAAATAATATAGCTTATTTCTTTACTGGCGCAAATATTTCCTTTAACGCGATTAGCTTTCGCTTCAATCTTTATAAAAGTTTTTCTAAAATATTTCAGATATTAAAGCATGAAAGATGTTTTTAAAAATTACAATATTTTAATTAATTCCGTCTTAAAAATATTTTTCAAAGGTATTTTTATGGATTTTTTAAATTACTTTTAATTCCCCATTGTTATCATTTCTTTATATTTCTATTTAAATTAATTTTTTATATCACAGATAAAAAAAATTGTTTACATTTTTGTAAATCCATTAACTTCAAATTGTATAGTTTATATTAGTAAATATAATTTTATAAAATTTCTTCTAGTGTTATTTATTGAATTGCAACAAAAGAATCTTTTGTCATATAAGAAGAAATTGCTTAGATGTTATTCTTTTTTTGCGATAAACAATATTTCTAAATTGTTGTTATAGATAAGTTTCATGTCCAAAACTATAACTATAGCCTAGATTTATTATAACAGAATTTTTTTTTATAACTAGGCGTGCACAATGAATTCTATCGAAAACAAAACTCCTATAAATAACTTTCCATCAGATATCTGGATTGTTTCATTAACTGTTTATGTACAGTGTTTCATTTTATATCATTACGCAATACTGTTGATAGAAATAACTACTGATTATCGATTTTCTGAATTGTTATTTGAAATTTGTATAATTTCTTTGATTGGCTTCAATCTACCAATTGACTTGCACAAAATAATTACGTAGTCATATTTTTTACTTATATTTGAAGATTATTGGCTATTAAAAACACGTGATGAATTTGTTTTTAAATTTGAAATCATAATCAGTCTTTTTTTGAATCTTATTGGTCGTTAAAGGTCCACATTCAAAATTGAAAATGTTCCAAGTTTCAATTGGATAATAACAAGAAGGCGAATTTTGAATTTTAAAATAATAATAATAAAAAAAGAGGTAAGTTACGTTTAGATTTAAAAATTTGTATTGTACGCCCCCTGGATTTTTATTGAAAGAAAATGTTTTTTTTCTATTCAAATTATCGACAGATAAATATATTTTCGACGGGAAAAATTATTTTTTTTTGAGTTATGTCTTATATATATATGTATTTTAAAATAATTCCACCCGTTCAATCAATACTTCTTTTCTTTTATGTTACAATAAGTATTTCTCTTTTTTCTTTACTGAAAATACATAAAAATCTGTGATGCCATATTGTAGAAAGTATATCGGATATTAAAATTTCGTTTTATACTTTCACAAAATTGAAAATATTGGGTAGATCTGATTTTAGAAATTTTAATTTAAGTTTAAAAATTGTTTTTATGATATAAAAATTTCATTACAGTTTAAGTTAAATACGCATGAGATTACATTTGACCAAAAATTTTGTAGAAAATATCAATCTCAAAATAATTTTATTCGACATTTAATTTTTCAATATTTTCGATGAAAATTTTGAAATTCGACATACAGTACTTTAAGTCAAATTTGAGATAAAATTTAGGCTATAAATTATCTTAACCGCCTTTAACATCGTATTTCCTAATTAATAATACCACTGTCCAAAATTTTTTATAATTATTATTTGCTTTTTTTGTTTTTTATTTTTATTATTATTATTTATTACTACAATCGCCAGATTAAATCGAATTTTGAAAGTAAAGAGTAATTCTTAATAAATAATTTTTTCTTCTTGAAATGAATAAGCATATTGATACAACTTAATTTTATATGCGGGAAAAGATCTAAAATCAAACATTATTGTCATCAAAAACGTCAAAATATTGTACCATTCAATTGTTGCAAATTTTCAATTTATTACTTTAAATGTGTATGATTCATATTATTTTATTTTGACTATTTTTCCCCAATCATAATAGATTCTTAATTTTTAATATGTTGAATTTTAATATTTTTTCATTTGAAATTCATATTTTATTTAATTTGAATGAATAATTCTTATTTTCTTTGAAGTAATGTATTTTTTTTTAAATTTACGTTGATTTTTATTGATATTAACTAGAAGGTCTTTACAGAGCCCATTACAAGTTGCCCATTAAATGTCTACTGCTGATGGAGATCGATAGGTAATCTATAAACCCGGAATCGAACCCGAATATCCAGATACAAGCGAAGCGAATAAATCACTTAAGTCATATAGTTGACATTTTTTAACCTGCGTAGCTTAACGTTACTTTCCACTCTGACAAGTACTAAATTGCAGAATACTCCAGTGTCCTTCACGGTCATCATGGGGAGGATGGGGGATTCAACGAACCGGGGGTCTAGACGCCTTCTGAGAAATATGGTATGAAATCCGGAAATTGAACCCGGATCCTCCAGAATGGAAGTATAGCACGCTTCCATCGTGATTATTCGGGCATCGATAACATCTGCCTGAATAATCATTTACTAATGTCAACTGTAGTCGACCGGATGACTGACTACAGTTGGCATTAGTAAGTGATTAGGCGTTGTTAGGATGATCACATAGTAATGCATTTGCCTTTTCATCTGGATAATTTGAAATCAATTCCAGGATCCTACATCTCTAGATTTTTTAGAGATGCCATCCTGTCGATTTTATATTCTTAATCTCTATTGATTCTATAACAGATATGAATCGCTCATAATGGGTAATGAGATTACTCGCCGCGAGTGCCAATGACTAGAAAGTGTTGTAAAATAGTAAATAAGAATTAATGATTCGATTGTTTAAAGTTTTAGGCCTCCGAGTTAGCGTGGGAATATTAGATGGCGGGATTAAATGTCCGACCAAAATCTATTATGGCCCATGATGTATTTGGATGGAGTTGGCTGATACATTAAAAGATTGGAATAAATAAATATGACCCGAATCCTGATGAGAAATATTAGGAATGAAACAAGGATTTGAATTTTAGTTATTCCTAAATCAATCAGGTGAAAAACTATATTGCTTTTTTCAGAGATGATTTGAATAGTAATGAATTTATCAATATTTTATATTAAATTATACACCAGTTGTGGTTTTGTTGTGTTCGTGTTAGATTTAGCTTTGTTGCTAATTTATTTTTGGAAATTATTTTCCAGAAGTATTATTTTCCAGACTTGTCCAGATCGAACTCTGGAATCTTACAGAATCGTAAAACTGTTACCATTTTAATTAATCTTTAATAATTATTGAAAATGATAGTAAATTATTTTAAAATATGGCAAGTTATATATCATGGAGGCAAAAAGTTAATAATTCAAAAACTATAAAAATGTTAAATTTTGTGGAAATACTATGTATATACTTTTAATATATAATATATAATATACAGTATTATAGGTATATATAAAGCATATGCTGTATTCATAATAAGCAACATTTCAAAATTTCATGGATTAGTGCTTTTATGGTAAATGAAAATTAGTCACAAAATATTTGTTTTTATTTAAATACTGTATTTATATTCATAGAATTCTTTCGAAATGAATCAAATACTCTTTTAGTTGACTTTTTGATTCCTATGAAAAATATTGACTCATAAGCCATCATAAGAATCAAATGAGTAATTTTTTCTTAACAGATTCATCAGAATAAAATTAAATTTTTCTTTCCAGAAGAGTTCGTAATTATATGTTATAATTATATTTCTTAAATTTTCTTTAAAACCTTAGACTCTTCTTTTTAATTTTCATTCTTATTTACAAAAAATATAATGCAATATATATTTTTGTATTAGTACATCCAATTCTTATCATGATATAATAAATTGAATAATTTAAAAATAAATTGAAAAATTTTTCATGTTCACAACTGATTTTAGAATTTCAGATTAAATGATGTCAGCGGGATATAACTGATATCATGTTAATTTTAGTTTGAAGTTTTTTGTTGATTTAGTTTCAGAAAATCCAAATCACGGATTAAAAGTTCATCGATTTTCTAAAGAAAATCCTCTTTCTATCCTTTAATCTTCAATCAATCAATCAATCAGTGGCATGACTAATTAATTAATGATAGCTATTCCATTTTCTTTCTCTTAAGAATATGAATTTACCTTCCAAAATATATCAAAGTCTTTGTAAATCCAATTTAAATTAACTAATGAATTAAAAAATTTTTCTCAGAGCAAAATTTATTTAATAAGCAAATTAGAAAATCATTGCTACTTTCAAATATTTTTATTTATCCATCGCTGATAATGATATCATTTAAGTTTTATGTTTCAGTAAATTTTTATAATGGAATTTATTTTCTTACTTCATTCTATATTTCAAAAAATTTTTTTTCCGAAAGATTCTGCTTTAATAATTTTCTTGTTTTTACGCTATATATTTGAGAGAATAATTAGATACAACAAAAATTGCAGAACTCATATTGGTTTATCAAATGCTAATTCTGAAAATTTGACAAAAAAGAACAAAATATAGTCGTAGAATCTTCATACGGAATTTATATAATCAGTTATCATTTATAAATTGCTAAATAATTACATCAATAATCACAAAAATATTTTTAAAAATGATTCATCTATAATAAAATTATAAATGCTTCTCATATAAGCAATTTTTTCTAATTTCTAGGATATTATTCAATCTGTTAATTTTGCTTGGCTTGATTCAAATTTTATGTTTATAGTGGGTCCTCGTTTGACGTCGGATTAGGCTTCTGAAAATCGCGACTTTAACTAAAAACAAAAACTTCATTCGATCCCGGGTCCTCTGAGTGGAAAGTCAAAGTGATTATATCTAGTCAATCCGTTTAAATGTCTTGTGCGCTGTATAGTTTAATTAATATATTGTTCATGTGCAACATTATATATTTCAGTTAGTACTCATATAAAATATGGTTACCTTTTTTATAATTATAGGTTTCCACTTCGTTTTTTGTCTATTGTGAAGGGAAATGTAGGAAAATAGGGCTTTTTTCCGTTTCGCTGTCTTAAATTTGTTTATTTTTTAATTAATTAATTTAGTTTGTACTGATGAAGTTAAATGAGGACCCACTGTATTCATTAAATTTGATCAAGAAATTTCAGTACAGAAAAAATAATGTAACATCCCGATCGAATCATTGAAAGGTATAAATTATTCTGAATATGATCAGTGATGAAAGAAGATAAAATCCACTGAAGTTCTAAGGCATAACTTCAATTTTATATTTGCTATTGTCTGATAATTTCAGAACTCGTATATAATAAATTTTTTCCGATGTTTCAATAGCAAAATCTATATTATTTTCTTTATTGCAATAAATTATAATTTAATACTATATATCCTGATATAAAGAATTTTTTAATTTGTTTGATGCAAAATACAAATTTGTTAACTGAATATTAACACAGTATTAAGATCATGTTAATTCAATGAATAGAAGAAATAGATATATTCTAAATAGAACTGAATCCGGATCATGATGAAAGAAACAAGAAAATATTTTATTATGATCACCATATACAGTAGTATGTTTTAATATAAACATATGCTTTTATTCTGCAAAGAAGTGTGTTGTGGTTCTCTGATAATCTCTCTTTTGTGATAGGTGAATAATTTTAAGAAAGTAGCCAAAATATCCGTAAAAATCTGTTAATATGTCGCTTAAGTATTAAAAATATGTAACTAACAGATTCAAGAAAAAAAATTTTATGTATGAAAAAGATAGATATTTGTTTATTCTTATATAATACTTTATTTGGGATATACAAGTCATGGATTATTTTATTACATTCAATAATCACTTGAATTTAAATTTTCTATTTTTATAAAAGAAAAGCTAATCAATATACAATAATTGAAAATAAAATATGGTTTTTAAATATACAAAGTATCATTTTAAACATATTTTATAGATAATGTGTTTAAATTTCATTGAGACATATTTATTTAACTAAAAAATAACATTAAGATATTTCATTAAAAAATATCATACAATATATCATTTAATAAAAAACAATAAATTTTCTGAAAAAAAAAAATTATTAGAAAACAGATATTCAACAAATATTTTTATTTTTTTAAATAGTGCTATCATTTTATTTAAACATTTCACTTTAGTTATTTTGTGACTATATTATCGTATCATAATTTTCAGCGTGCATGATTTTTATTATTATTTTATGAAATATTGCACAAGAAAATATATCTTTGACAAGTAAATAGTTTTTCACATTCGATCAAAACTCAAATCACTATCCTGATAAAGGTCATCTTTCTTGATGTAACCTATTCAATTCCTTCATTCGACTGAGTCTATCTTTGTCAGCCATTACTCTATTGATGTCTCGAGTTGACGCGTTTTCTTTCTGGGAGGGTAAACGCAGACCAATATCAAAATCATTTTCAAGAAAATTATTTTTTAATCGTCATTCTGTCTAACTTCGTCCATTTGAAAATAAAACGAAATATTGAATAAAAATACTAAAATTACTCGAAATCGATTTCTGACGTCATACCATTTAATTTCACCAGCATCAATCACCAACATGTGATTGGCTTTAACAAACGAGAATATAGAGTTAAGGTCAGGAGACTTAACTGTGCTAGATAAGATTAGAAAACTTTTACAAAGTATGATATCTGTAATTATCTATTTAATATGAAAATAATATCTAACGAATAGAATTTTAAAGAATAAAATATTGTTTAAAAATATTTTAAAAATCGTCAAGAGATGCCGCCAAGAAAATTTATACAGTAATAAAAGTTTTTTAGTCCTGTATTGTAATTGTAATATATTTAATAAAATCATCATTGAGTTATTTAAATATGTTAGGACAATTATAATAATTCTTACACAAGCGATTTTCGCTTTGTCTCTTCGCTAAAAAAGAATCTTTTATTTTTCAGAGACAGACACAACTAAATGGCTTTTCTCCTTTCACTTCGGTCAATATCGGAATCGATGGGGCAATTTCTACTACTTGTAGTATTAATCACTGCGATTATTGAATTGAATTGCACACTATAAAACAATTTCAGCCTGTCTTGATATTAATCTTTGATTCTTTTTTAAAGAAAAAGCAAAATTCTCATAAAGATTCCATTCGCGGACGAAACAAAATAACTCTATCCAATTTGTTATTTGGTGAAATGTTTATTTCTTAATAGGTCATCTCAAATATAATCTCAGCCCACACGTCTTTTCATTTTCAATACTTTCATTTTAATATAATATACAGTACTAACCTTTAACTATATAAATATTTTATAATTTAAAAATAATAAATTATTACTGAGACTATTATTTAAATTATAATTACATATCAGTGCACAATATATTTTAAAAAATCCTTATTTATTTATTCGGATTTTTATTTTAAATATGTTTTGTAAATAATATGAAATATTAATATTTACGTAATACTTCTATTCAGTTATCTATTTTTATTTAACCAAACAAAAATTCGGAATCGATATATTTTCAATTCTGTTATACAACGCTACATATGATATCAACTCAACAATCACGAAATCTTAGATGGCGCTGAAGTTTGGCGGTTTATTTGATAGCTGTTTTAAATTGTTCGGTAATTTTTCATTATGTGATATTTATTTAATTGGTATTCTCTATAGTCGATAGGTAAGAGTTATTAAAATATCTTTATATAATATTTACATCTGCATACTACATATTGTAATGTTTACATTGATATATTTATAATTTCATATATTTTATTAATATTGAATTTGTTTAAAGATCGCTTTCTATATCCGAAGTTCCGAGTCCACTTATAAAAGTGATAAAAATCTACAGATTATCATAAATTGAATAAACTTTTCAGAAGAATTAAATTCTGTTGCTGGTACAATTTTTAATAGGCCTATATAGGAAAGACTTGTTAGAGTTTAAAGATTTACATCTTCGACAGATGTTTAATAGTACTAGTCTTCAGCTGTTCTATAGTATTAATTAAAGATTTACTCAGTTATAAGTGTCTATATATATATTTCAGTTATGCAAAAATCATAGATATGTTCTTTGAAAAGTTAGTTTACTCTACGTCAACCTGCTCTAGGATAAGCTATCGAATCGCATCAATTTATGAGAAGATTTGGTTGTGGAAATCGTAAATTTTCACAAGCCTTGTCATTTTTTTAGGTTTTAAAATTAAATTAGCATTTATCTGTGCTGAAAGAATAATAAATTTAGTTCTATAGTAATAAACAATATAATATAACAAATCAACTAATACAACATAACAATTCTTACAAACGAAAAATAACAGCCTTTTTTGACAGGAAGAAGAAAAATTATAAATTTTAATGAAAAGCGTTTTTTGTATACATCCTTATCAGTTCAAATTCTATAATCCTTTAAGTTTATAATTTTTCTTATTCCTGTCTAAAAGGTTATTTTTTGTTTGTAAGATTTTATGTTATATTGTATCCCTAATTTAATAGAACTTTTTAATTGTTATATTGTATTGCTAATGTAATAGAACTTTTTAATAATTAATAAATAATTAAAATGTATAGTATTTAATTATGTTGCTTAATTACAATATATTTATTAGAATATAATCCAAGATTTCCAAAATAAAGAAAAATCGGTAAAAAATCATTACCAGATCTGATTGTGTGAGAATTTAAATCAACTTTCCTGTATTATGTGATTGCTATAAAAGCCACATAATCTAAATAGCTATGTTTATTTAATACCAACTTGAAGTATAACTATATTTTATATTTAAAAGTAAACAACTATTGAAATTTTTAGGAAAGGATGCTATTTTTAAAATAAAATGTATTTTTGCAGATAAACAAAAATTAAAATAAATTTTATATTTTAATATATAAGAACATTTATAGGTAAACTACTGGGCAAATCTATTACTTATATTTTATCAAATTTACAGATTTTGTTGGAAATAATATCTCAGTGAATTATTAATTAGACTGCATAAATTCAAGAAAAAATTAAAAACGTTTGATTTCATTTTAGATTTTATTTGAAGAGAGCTGAATTTATACAAATTCAATTGGAGAAATTTGGTAATGAGATTGGGGTAAATGGATTAATTTACATTTGATAGGATTATACACAACAGAAAATTTTATGTCAGAAAATGCTTGGGTATTACTGGGTAACCCAACTAATACTGAATAAAATTAATTTTGAATACTAGCATAAATTCCCAGTGTGGATTGGACATAATTATCCTTTAATAATGTATAGACATAAGTTAAAAACTGAAATATTTTTCTAATCAGCATTAAAATATATTTAAATAATTTTACAGTGGCAAATTATTTGAAGAAAATTAAATCAGCTATGAAACTTTAGCAAGACAATCATTGTGTTTGGTAGATTAAGTATAAGATAGATTCCTTATCACTCAGAGAACTTGGGATTGAAAGAGATCTGTGAGATTAGGGTCATACACCTTCAAATTTTGTAGAAGGGTTATACCCAATCCTAATGATCTCATTTGATTTTATGGCTGGCCCAACCTTCAGCAATATAATTCCTATTTATAAATAAAAAAATAATCCAATTTTACTTAAAACTCAGCTAACACTACGATGGATATGTGCTCTAGTATAATTATTTACATATAAAGAAAAAATTAACTTCTGTCATATTGGATTTTAATATAAACAAAATCTTAACTTGAAAATATCTTTAAACCAATAATAATTTACAAAAAATGCAATAAGTTTTTGACTCATCTCCAAATTATTGGCCCAACATATGTTCAGATCTTTTCTAGTTATTTCAAAAAGAAAATTTAATAATAAAAATTTAATTTCTCAGATATTTTTATCATCCCTAAAATTTGATCCTGGTCCAAAATTTTGATTTATATTTGGCACTGCAATATGTGTATATCCAACCTGAAGTAGATACTAAATTTTCAGGATCTTAGTTTTATTTTCTGAAGATCTGCAACATATATATTGCTTATAGGTCTATAATAATAACAGGTAATAAGTGTACGTATATATATAACATTGCTACAAATGAATGTTGACTATAAAATGGATACATTTGTAATATCATCATTGATTTATCGTTGCTTCATAATTAAATATTGCTAGCTTATTTATATAAGAGCTTTATTAAATAACATTTATTTATAGAATATTACAAATTGTTTTTATAATGTAGAAATTCATTTATATATATATTTGTTTTTATATATGTAATTTTAAATTTTTATGTTTATTATTTAAAATCTGGCAGTTTGTCATTTATGAATGAATAATATTCTAATAATGGTTGATGAGAGGTTTTGCAGAAAATATTATAAATTTAGTAAAAACATATATAGCATTCGCAAATTTATTTCAACCTTTTACAAATTGATTTAATCCTTTTGCAAAAGAAGTTTATTGCTATTATATTGAAGAGGGCGTATAAAAAGTTGAAATGTATATCTACTCCATTGGTTAACTGCTTCATGTATTTTTAAATTTTATGTTAGAAAAGTTTAGAATTTTGTCAGAATCGTTACGATGTAACAATGTAATTAAAGATAGGCAAACCTACAAAGAAGCCTTAGAAGTTTAGAATTTTGTCAGAATCGTTACGATGTAACAATATAATTAAAGATAGGCAAACCTACAAAGAAGCCTAATTATTTTTTTTACATTATACATTGCCTAAATCCAAGATTAATGTTAATTGCTATAGGTTTATATGTTTATATAATCTACAGTAACTATTTGTAAAAATATCAAGTATCAATATATGATTATTAACTTATTACAGAAAATAGTTTATTTTCCGTAATGTATTTTTAAAATATAGATTTTAAATATAATCCAATTCATCACAAAAACTATTTATTTTAGAGAATCTGGATAAAAACAATTCATATCCAATTATTTGTTTTCTATTGGCCATGTTTTTTATAAATGTTTGCATTTATGTTAATGAAATTCTCCATTTAATATTAAAACACACAAATCTATCAATCGATAACTGAAAATAATTAAATATAAGTAATTACCTGAAGAAAATGTTATTTATACCGTTCTTTCATTTAAAAAGAAATTTACTACAATAATAATTTTTCTAGATAAAATACTCAAACTATTTAAAGAGTTTTTTTATCGTATAGCATAATAATTAATCCGAAATTTTTAATAAATCTTGAAGTATCGAATGCATAAAAATTCCGATATGTTTATTGCTATTTTCAAGTTTGGATAATAATTTTTATCTGATGCATTATTATTTTTATTGAATGGAATTTTCCTAATGATCTCTTTACTCTCTATCTAGAAAAATATTATTCCTAGTAAAGAATTATTTGAACTTGATTCCAGCACTCAAACATTATTATTTATCGAGTATCATTGCCTCTGACTTTTGACCTCTTAATTATCAATAGTATCTGTAGAGTTATTTTTCATGTATTTGCTATATTGCCTTTCATTTAAAATTAAATAATCTGAATCTAAATCTGAACTTTATTCAATAAAAAAATAAATAAGACACTTTTAAGCTTATGATATAAAATAATATTCATTTTAAAGTTATAAAATAAAGATATACAGTATTTGCTTTTAGTTAGTATAAAACAGAAATAAAGTTTTTTATATATAAAAAATAAATTTAAAAAATTATTTTATGTAAAAATTGCTATAAAAATATATAACACCTTTATTTTATAAAATGATCAGTTTGATTTCAAAAACTTCCCATGCCTTAACAAATGATTTCATCAATTTAACAATTGATGAAATCATTTGTCCTATTAAAATTTATGTACTATATAGGAATAATTTATAAAAATTCCAATTTCTATAAGTTGTTAAGATATAATGAAATCTTATTGAAAAAGATGACTCAGTACATTGAATAATTTTTTATTTAATGAATTAATAACTATTTTATATGAGCATAATAATAACTTTATTATATATAAAATTAAATATTTATATTATTATTTATAGAATGGCATCCAAAGGACAAATGTTTGTACATACTTTGAATAAAGTTGGTTATCCAAATGCTAAGAATTTGGATGGATCTGATTTTGATTGGATGTTTGAAATTCCAAAATTTAAACCATTTTTAAATTGGTTTTGTGAATCTGTTCATGAAGAAAATGTTCTGACAAGGGCTGAATTACAAGAGTAATTATTATTTTCTATGATAAATATAATTTTTATTATAAATATTAACTGAATGTGATGATTGACATAAACAAGCTCAAAGTAGGTAATCATTTAATCAGATGAAAATGCTTTAGATATGTATCTTTTTAACATTAAAAAGTCATCATCAGCAGAAGTTCAAGTAAAAACAATTTGAATACAGAAAGCAAAATTACAGAATGCTAAACGAACAATATTTTAAAATCTAAAATTTAAAGTTCCAAACAAAAACCATATCCATAACAACATTACTTACAATAAATATTGATATAATTAGATATACAAGAACTATGTTATTACTAAGCTAATTATCTTTTGTGACAGATTAACTTAGTCTCTGTTATTTATGGTCCAGATCCACACTGTCAGAATTAATTCTGACATGTTATTGCTGATAATACAGGTAATGCCAACTCATTTGATTACAGGTAGGCCTAGACTTATGACGAGGTTCCATTTCAACATCTCTGTCGTAAGTGGAGAAATTTTTTAATTTTTGATTTGTTTGTTTTCCGTTTTGATATTTTCATAAATTAGGTTTCTATTTAACTTAAAATAGTTAAATTGAAAGCTTTCCTTGCCATTTTTTACATTTGAATTTTCATCAGTAGTATTATTTATCTTACTGGACATGACAGAATTACGACAAGATACAATAATAAGGCTTAATTCAACAGCTGCAAAGTTGAATTAAAAATATTTAGTAATAATTTTTGGTCATAGTAAGTCAGGGACTACCTGTATTTATAAAGCCTCTGCCATCTTCAGTTCCTCTGTGGAATGGATATATCTAATCACCTCAGCTTTATCCCATTGTATATCTAAGGACAGTTTATAAAATTTTCTAGCCATTTAAATCATGAGTGGGAATCTATATTCACCAATGTATTTGATACTTCTTATGTATCATACTGCCCATATTTTTATATCATATACATCTATGCTGGAATCAGGTAGGAGCTTCTTTATCATTTCTAAGTAGATTGTAAGTAGTCCTCAATTTCTTGTATGCAAGAACTACCTATCTTTTTTTCTTTAGATTTCTTTTTATATAAATTCAAGGGAGGGTTATATACTATTGGCTTCATTAGCCTTCATCCATGGACAAGTGGATGATATGTTAGTAAACTTGACATCAGTATTGGTTATAGAAGGCATAATAAATGCATGATTTCATCCATGGACAAGTGGATGATGATATGTTAGTAAACTTGACATCAGTATTGGTTATAGAAGGCATAATAAATGCATGAATATAATCATGTATCAGAACATGAGTGACAATAGAGTTAATCTTTCACATAATATAGTTCATATATATATATATATAACTAATTACTTTATTATTAAGTATATTTAATATAAGTTATGTTACCATAGATACAACTTTTGTTTGGACTTAAAAGAACAATATTTAAAATGTAAAATTTAAACATTCTGTATTCAAATTGTTTTAACTTGAGCTTCTGCTAATGATGCCTTTTTAATGTTGAAAGTGTTTAAATGATTATTCTATCTACTTTGAGCTTATTTACATGAATTATTGAAACAAGTTAGCAATAGTAAGAGGCAATCTCTAACTTACATAGGTTGATCATTCTCAAAACCTTACACATATTGGAACATAAGTTATAGCAACCTGATCAATGCAAATTATTTCTTCGGCCTCATAGAGAACTTCCCAATTTACAGGCCACACATTAGATAAAACAAATATTGTTTTATTTATTTGCTTACATAATTTTGATAAGGAGGTATCACAATACATATAATGTTGATTTTTAATAAATTTTTATTATAATGCAAAAAAATGGTCACTTTTCTGTAAAGACACTTGTCATTATATAAATCATTTCATGGGCCATGTAAAAGACAGGCCTGCCCAACCTGTGGCCACTGCAATGTTTTAGAGCATTTTTTGTCCTGTGCGCCCCTTGATAAGGTATATCAGTTATGAGTACCCAAAAAAACGGCTTACGGAAAAGTCACATTTCGCCTCCTGCATATTTTGCCCCTGGATCATTTCACTCCCAAAAGTGGCCCCTTGCATTTTGCCTCCCACATTTCGCCCCCTATAGATAATGAGTAGGTTACAAAATTGCAAATATAGTCAACTCTCGATATCTTGAAATCCCAACCCCTTTAGTGGAGATTCAATGTTAATGGTCTGCGATTGTTTACAAATAAAGGATATTCAATGTTAATGGTCTGCGACTGTTTACAAATTAAACCTAATTAATTAAGGAAAAATTAAAAAAGTAAAATTTCGCTTAATTTTCATTTTAATTTTTTGATAATAAAAAACATAATTAATTGTAAAATTGTCTTTCTAAAGATGTAAAAAATTTTTCCGAATCTTATTTCTTTCATAACTTTTCATTAATTATCATAGTTATCATTAGTAGTTCTTTAATCGTGATTTCTCCAATTATATGAGATCGGAGAAATCATGATTTTCTATATAAAATCTTAGCCATCCAACAAAATGTTTGACATTTTTTGATAGTGGCAAGTCATGAATAAAATAAGATATAAAATGAAGAAAATTAGATATTTTAAAAAAAATTATTGATAAAAAATTCAATACAGTGTGTAAGTAGTTCAGTCAAATAAATTTATTCAATTTTATAAATTTCTAATATCGAACCAATAATACATCATACCTCTTATAATTATTTTTGTAATGTGTATGGGACGATGTGTTTAAAATTAATAAATATGAATGTGCGAGGCAAAAGGTTAATTATAATGTAGTTAAATGGTAAACAGTTAAGAATTTGGAGCATTTTATTGCAAGTTTTACGTTTTTTTATTAAGTCTGGCATTCCACAAAAAGTATATTCAGTTAGTAGTTCTTTAATGTGTTCAATATAATGTTTTTTTTTTTTTTTTAATTAAATATTAATCTATGCTGTATGTAATCGATATGCTTCATTATATAATCTGTCTGCAATTGATTTATAGATGAATTAATATATGTAAGACACATAACAAACTTAATTTGATAAAAATAAATTTCTCTCTTTTTATAACGTGTTATTGTTATATTTTCTATAATTTACTAACCCAAAATAATGTAGACTGTTATCAGAAACCCATTCAAAACAAGCTTCACTGAACTTATCCTTGAACTTCAATTGGAAACAAACTGTGCTACTGTAACTATAATATGGAAGTAGACTTGTTATAATGATATTGCACTTGTTATATAATAAACTAATTAATTAAAGATGTAAGCATATTTTGATACAGTATTAGATATTTACAAAATACTATACACCAAAAAATGCTTAGTCGTTATATAGGAGATTAAACTGAGTATTTTTTTATTTCGCTTTAAATCAGTTGTAATGTTGAGAAAACAAACTTTCCGGAAATATAAAAATGGGTTAAAGTGCATCCGTACCTCACCTATCTGTTACTATACGAATATGACATTACTGCAATTAATGCTATTACGGTAACAAGATCTAAATAAAAAACAATAAAGAAAAATTATTTTGGCGATATTTTAATATTAACCAATTTATGATTAAGGATAATAATAATAATGAAAACATAGATAAAAATGTAAACAAGATGAAATAAACAAAATGTGAAACTTGCGATGCAAATTGAATGTCGCGAGGAGTTACTTTTCATTCGAGTTGGGTCTTTGTCTGCTGATTTTGTGTTGTCTATAGCCGACAATAGTTCAGTTTTTAGTTTATCTCCTAACTTAAAATGCAGTATGAATTAATGCATATCAAGAGAATAGTCGAAGTTTTTCAAAATCATATTCTGATTGATTACCTTAGAGGCATTGCATACAAATTTGAGTTTTACACAATAATAATGTGCATTTATTATATTAAATCAAAATAAATTAGAATCATTACTTGTTGTAAATAATACACCAAGTAATGACTATTCATTATCTACAGGAAGCGAAAAGTGTTGGGACAAAATGTGCTGGAAACGAAACGTTCTTGGGGCGAAATGCGAGGAGCCATTTTTCCGGACCCCAAAAAAACACACGCACGTACTGTCCTTTTAAGGCATTAGGGGAGGTAAAGAAAAACAATTTATAATATGGATAATATATTTATGTTCATATCTTATTCAAATTGTTGTAATATTTTTTAAGATAAACTGCTTAAATAACTAATTAAAAGTCTTATTTTGATTAAAAGGTATTCTGCCATTACTAAATTTTCTTTTTGTGTACCCTTTAATAACCTCTCGTACCCCTGGGGTACGCATACCCCAGGTTGGGAATTGCTGTTTTAGAGTATTAATTGATGGGTCAAAGACTTATATTAAAGAATAAGTTGTGTGGTAAAACAGTCATTTACCATCTCGGAGGTTCCAGATTTAATTATGAATCCCACATCTTCAGTTTTTTCAGGGAAGGTCATGTTTGGCGTGATCTTTAATTAATCTATGTAAGTCAAGAATTGCCTGTATATAATATTTTGAATATGAAGATAATCTAAACCTTTTTTTTAGATATGAAAAACTGAAATCAACTCCAGATGCTATTCTTGAAGGAGAATCATTGAAAAAATGTTTAACATATCTTTCAAAATATAAAGATGTCCCTTTAGAAAAGTAAGTTTTATGAGAAATTTAAAAATAATAATAAAGCTGATTTTCTTTATAAATAAAATATCTTAATCAAATATTGTAAAATTTGTAATTTTTAGGGAATCATTTTTTGCTGTTTTTAAAATATTTCTAAGTTTTTCATTTTAAAAACTTAGAAATATTTTAAATAAATTTTAGATTTTTCAGACAGACAATACATTATAATCTATTAGTCAAGTAATATGCATATTTATTTTGAAGTTCTTATTAAATCCCATTACAAAATAATAGCAATTCAAAGTTTTGAAATTGGTAATTTCTTGTAGCATTATTCAAGTTCAATAAATATCTTAATTATATACAGGTAGTATTCAAGTTACGACATTAATCAATAAATTCTGTGATTGGTCAATGCAGTTCCATGGGGTTTGATTCCCTGACTCGATGTGATATATGGAAAGCATCCTTTTTTGTATTCTTTGTTCATTAAGATAATGCATAGTGATCTAGTAAACATCAGTAGTGAAAATCCATAAATTCTTGGCATTTATGACTTATGATGTAGTTTGGTTTTGAACTCCAACATCATAAATTGAGGACTACCTGTACTTTCATTTCTGGATTAGTTTAAACAAGTTAACAAAAAATTGGACTTCCCAATGCCAATTGATTTTAAGAAAATTCATTATACACTGATTCCATAAATTAATACAAATAGAAAAATCATATCTCAACAAATATATTATTATTTTTTTACTAAAATTTAGTGAAAATATTAGTTATATTATACATTAAAGAAAGACTAAAAATAGTGAATGTAAAACATTTATTTCCTACAAAAATTAGAATATGCAGAACAAGACTAAAAAGGATATCTGAAAATGAAATAGCAAAATGTATCAATATGGAGTATGGTCACCATTCAAAGCAATGCTGTGTATGATACTGCTTATCAGTTCAGTCAGTTGGTAATAATGACCATTAAAATATCTAGCAAAGCACTACTACTGAGATTCCTAAGATTTTTAGACAGCTACATGTCTTTCTAGAGAAGCACTATCAAATTCATGGCTCATGTCAATTTATTTTAATTATAAGAATATATAGAAGATATTCAGTAAAAATTGCAACTATTTTCCATGAAATATTTAAAAATTGTATTGAAATTCAGTAAATACTTTAAAGCATAATAGATTTGTAAATTAGGAGTGAGAATTTTTTCAATATAAAATTTTATCATTTACAAACATGGATTGTGGTATGTCGTTAAGGAAATTGATTAATATGTAAATAGTTAAAATAATCTTTCAAATTATTACCTCATTTAAAATTGTGCATTACAGGAAAAAATTTTATATGTAGCTCTCCAACCAAATCAAGGATGTCTAAAGTGGCTCTTTTAAAGAGAATGAGTTTAATACCACTGCTTTAGAGCAACTCAGATGTGCTCAAGATCAAGACATCTGGTTGATACAAATGATGGTTTGATTTTGAAGATAAAACATTTATTTCCTACAAAAAATAGAATATGCAGAACAAGACTAAAAAGGATATTTGATTATACTACTCTGGCTTGGCGTAGTCGAGCATTATCGTCTTGCAGGATAAAGGAATCTCCAATTGTGCCTACATTCAAATGAACAATGGAATCTAAGACTTAATCTGTATATCTTCTGGTATTCATGTACAGGTCTGTGCAGCAATCTAATGAAATGTCACTCCAAATCATCAGATTAACTCCATAAGTGTCTTTTTCTCAAATATTAGAGGAAAAGTAGTATGTCCTTGATTCTTTCCAGATCAGAGCATGTGTGAAGCCACATTCCATAGCAAATACAGACCTCCATTAGATTTTAATCCAGTTGACATGATGTTTTGTCCATTTCAAACATTCCTTTCTCTAACAGGAAGGAGCACAGAATCTGTTTGCCTAGCATACAGACTTCCTTCATAAAGTTTTCTGCACACAATGGAAGCAGATACTAATATTTCTGCAGTCATACAGGGCAGATTGCAAGTGTGTTGAAATAGTGCTCCTTTTCCTTCAAGCAGATAAAGATAAATTATCTAGTGCACTAGTAATCCTTGGTTTTCCACTGCTGTAATTCTGGGATGCTGTTGAAAATTTTGAAACTGGCTCCATAGCCTGTAAAAGCAAGTACAATTAACATTTAACCATCTGACTATTTCTGCCTGACTTTTGTCTTCCAATTGCTCTGCATCTCAATTCATTTGTTAAATGACATCTAATAGCCATATTCTAAAATTCCTTCTTTTTTCTTTTATACACTTCAGATTCTAATTGGAGAGCAACCTTTATATGGAGACTTTTATGATGCAGTTGATTTATATACACACTAAGGAGTACAGAAATAATTTGCATACTTTATTTTTAATCAGTATTACACTATATAATATACATTAATTTCATCATATCCAGTTACTTTTTAAAAATTGTTGCCATTTTTCTATTTGTTCCTTAATTTGTATATTTCTTCTGCATTACCTGTGTGGGAGTAGTGATATGCTCTCAAAAATATTCATTTTTGAGAGTATATCATTCCTAAACTACATGGTTAGAAAAAATTTATTTCAACAATAATATAGAATGCAATTTTTGTCAACCAATAATATATTTTTCCTGAAAGAAGATAGGAAAACAGACTGAGGAGAGTAATGATCAGCTGTGAATGTATTATGTTAATATTATTGATTTGATTTGATTTTGATTAACTTTAATCTTAATAGAGTCCTAATAATACATTTGAATTTCTGGAATTTGGCTCCACAACTGGTCTATAGATCTCTATCCATCATTTGTTACCAAGCCATCTGTGTTGAAAATCATCATAGTCTATCTATATGATTTTTATATGGAATTCAAACAAAAAATTGCTGCTAATTATTTTTTTTACAAAAAAAAAAAAAAAATTATTTCCTACAAAAATCAAAACACCAATGGCATAACATGTCGAATATTTGTATATATAAAACAGAGAAAGAACATGAAAATAAATTCAGTGAAAAAAAAATCATCAAAAAATTGACTTTTGAGTAATTAGAATATCTCATATTATTTAATGTTTAATAATAATAAATTCAAAAAATTATAGACTGTTTTGTGTGAAACATACGTATGATGTCATTGGCATACTTTATATATTCTTCTGCATTAACAAGGCATGCAATATTTAACTTATGTAGTTAGATATGCTGCATTTCTTTAAATTGAAACTTTTAGTAAAAGTTTCAGTTTGAATTTAAATTATACAGTGAGTGATCGGTTAACGAACATAATCTGTTCCAAGAAAATGTTCGTTAACCAATCATCGATTTACCATAGGTTTTAATGGGAATTTGATTAATTTGTTCCGGAGACCCAAAAAAGACATAAATAAAAAATTATATAATTTTTTATTTATGTTTATTTATATGTAAGACCCAAAAAAAAAAACAGTAAGAAATTATATAATTTTTTATTTATGTTGGACCCAAAAAAACATAAATAAAAAATATATAATTTCTTACTATGTTTATAACCCAAAAAAACATAAATAAAAAATTATATAATTTCTAACTACGTTTATTTATCCAAAAAAACATAAATAAAAATTATATAATTTCTTACTATGTTTGTATATATTATTGTTATTACATATAAATATACATAGCCTTGCATTTTCATCTATTATATTTATTTTCCGATAAAGAATCTGTCCAATATCGATTGCTTCTCTCTCTTCTTCAGGATTTTTCGGAAGTGATTAATAGCGTCGTCGTGGTAAAGAGCTCCAACCCTGTTGACCTTAACCTTGTATGGGTGCCATTCTAACACCAAAAAAATTGTAAAATCTCTTTCTAACCTTTTTTAATAAATCTCTGATTTGTTTTATGTCGTCTCCAAGTTCATTTTAATCGGGAAAACTATTTTTCTTCCATCCTTACCCTAAGTCCACGAGCACACAAGGCCTAAGCCTGTCATTCCGTTAGGTTAGTTAAGCCGAATTATCCATGGAATATCTGGCTGCGGCCACTTATAGAGCCGCCATCATCACAGGCTGACCAACACCCAACGGCCATTTATAGAGCCGCCATCATCACAGGCTGACCAACACCCATGATAGCCACTTATAGAGCTGCCATCATCACAGGCTGACCAACACCCATGATGAGGTCAACCGGAAGATGAAGGATGGGTTTCGATGGTCCGGACCCAGATCCCGATGAACTGGAACGTTGTGGATGGGTTTCAATGGTCCGGACCCAGATCCCTCCTAAAAATTGGAGGAACCCCCGGATCTTCCAGAATGATAAGCCACAGCTTTACCATGCAGCTATCCGGCTGATCTGTCATTCGGTCATTCCGCGGGTCCCACAGTTTGTTCTGTGAAGTGTTCGTTATCCGAACATAAAAATCTTTCAAAAAAGTGTTCGTTATCCGATTTGTTCGTTAACCAATCACCCACTGTACTTGGTAACATAAATGGGATCTTTGAAATTGGGGTATACTTAGCTAGTTTCTAAATTCAGTTTATATAAAAATTTTAATAAGCTTTATCAAATTATAAATGGTTTATAATTTATAGAAAAGAAATTAATTTATTAAGCAAACATCTTAAATTAAATGAAAAGCAACAAAATAAATGGGATCTTTGAAATTGGGGTATACTTAGCTAGTTTCTAAATTCAGTTTATATAAAAATTTTAATAAGCTTTATCAAATTATAGAAAAGAAATTAATTTATTAAGCAAACATCTTAAATTAAATGAAAAGCAACAAAACCAGCTCAGAAAAAGAAGAAATCTAATTCAGTAAGTATGAAGAAATTTTTACAAATTTTGCATGCTTTTTTAATCATAAAAATCCAAATTTTTTAATAGAGCTTATGAAATTGAATTAAATCATAAAATTGAAAATTTAGAAGACCAAATTCATTCTATAAAAAATAATTTAGATCATAAACAACACAAATTGATAGGATTTCAAAAAAAGGTAATATATTTTTCATTCATTTTTATATAAATTAAAATTATTTTGATTAAAAAAATTTATTCTTTCCTTTAGCTTTCCAACTGTTTACAGTCTATGATTCTTCATTCACAAGAGCTTACCAATTTATTCAAAGAATTATCAGAAAATAATTTTGTCAGTGGTGAAATATCTTGTGCTCTCTTCAGTCACGTGGATTTAAAAGTTTACTTAAACACTGAAGATCAGTTGTTACAACAATTAAGAAATTATATAAAGCAATATTTAAACAAAGTAATTATAAAACTCATGTACATATTTCCTGATTTCTAAAATGTGCCACTAGTTTACAGATTTATTGTATTGTATGAAAATAAGGTAACTTTATTGTTAAATTAAATTTTTAGACAAAATGAAAAATTCTAAAGGAAATAAAAATTTAATTATATAGGTTACTCTAGCAGAACTTTCCAATAGTTTCTATAGTAGATGTTTTTTAAAAAGTATTTATAATAATCCTTTTTCTACTAAATGGTGTTAATTTCCTGATCAGTAATTCTTATGACTATTAATAGCTGATTTGGTTAAAATACTATAAAATTGACTTTATATATGATAAATGTTTTCTGTTGGATAATTTTGTCAGTGTTAAGATTGTAATATTGAGTTTATATCTATGTAATTGGCAAAACATCAAGCTCACCTTATAATTAAGCATTATTTCAAAAATTCAAATATACGATGATAAATGAGACTTCCCAATTTTAATTATTTTCAACTAAATATTGTATTTATATACAGGTAGGCCTCGATTAGCGCGAATAATTGGTTCCACGAATTTCTCGCGCTAATCGAATTCGCACTAATCGAAGTATTAACTCTATGGAAAATATGGTAATTGGTTCTTGCTTTGTGAGATTCCGGCCATTAGCTAACTTCACAATGAATAACTCTTAAACAGTTAGTGTTAAGTTTATTGTAAATATTTATTTTCATATTTTACATCATTGTTCATCATCTAAATTAATAACTTACCAGGAATTGCGTCTCATATCATCATCAAACCAACCGCCAAATCAAAACTAAAATAGCGAATCGAAAGCGGAAGTTGAGCGCCGCCTGGCCGCCAATTCTGGGTCGAGAATTGAGTGAATAGGCCGATTTGCAATTAAGCATTGCAACTTTATTGAATCAGTAAATTAGTTCCAGATAGCATTAATAAGCGAAGTTAATGAACCAATGAGAAATTTTTAACAAGTTTTCTATTTGTTTATTAGCAGAATACGACACCAAAAGATAACAAAAACAAATTTTTTTCACAAGTTTTATTTTAAATAAAGAAATCAGATAATAAACAAAAGAAAATAAATAATATCGGTAGTACAGCAATATAATAGGCAAATAAATTTGTAAAGATATCCTTATTTAAAAAAATTTAACAAAGAATGCTTTTATGTCGCTCAATCACATCCATTTTTTGCTGTAGCGTAATCACTTCTCTTTTTTTCGTTTCCTGTTTTATCATCAAAAGTGTTCTTCCTTTTATCCATTTCGATACTTTTTAAAAGAGAAAATTCTGTACTCTACTGTATGTATACGATAGCAAAGCTAAATAATAGTACAGTAATGTTAAACAGTTAACGGCAAAAAGCCCATCTTTCTGATGTTTCACCCCTTCAAAATCGTGTGACCGTTCTTGGACTGCTCCTCGTCCGGTTTTACTAACCGAAAATTAACGGTAATTTGTTAATTGACATCATAAAAGGAGCTTTGTTAGTAAGACTGATCTGTGTTTACAACTCGCGCTAATCAAATCTTTTCTCGCGCTAATCGAATTCGCGCTATTCGAAGTCACACTAATCGAGGCCTATCTGTAATTTTCTTCCTTTTCCTCCAAAATATGAAAAGGGGGAATTATAAGAATTTTTGTAAATCTATATAAAAAACATTACGTAAACTTAATGTTTTTGAAAATATCAACAGTAAAAAATAGAAGGCAATTTATATTTGAACTTTTGAAATAAGATGAGAATTTTTAGCAGCACTGCTATATTATTGTATAGAATTACAATATAATTCTGCTGGATTATATGAATTATGATTGACATTTATAAAATAACTATCAATACTATAAACAAATTATAGTAATATAATCCAATATATAATATAATGTAGTAATATATCCAAGACAGGTAGTATGCACTTTATAATGGAAATATCAAATTACACATTTAATAATTTGCAATATAACAAATTATTTATATATTTAATATGTATCTATGCAATCTGCTATATTTTTTTTTTCACTGTAGTCTGCCAAAAAATCCAATACATTGATGGTTTGAATTGTAGGAGCTTGTAAGAATGAAGACATGGAACTTTCATATTTTTGGTCCAATTTATATTCTCATTGGCTTTGATTACTTAGTAAATATCAGTATTTATTTTGCGTTCTATTGAAATATTGGATTTGCACTTCAATAATTGCTATGTACTGTATAAGATATATCTGAATGAAATAAAATGAAGACAGTAGGCCAGGTGCAAAATTTTTTGTGCATATGCAAAAGCCAGTTATTTTTGCAACATCCACATTGCATCAGAGTGATGTCACACAGTATTCAAAAATATAGGCAGAATGTTTATTTTCCATCCAATTGGAAAACAATGGCATTTGTGATTGCATATTCTTCAAAACGAGCAGTGTGCAGTGATATGCTTTCTCACAGCTGAAGGATCCAGCCTTGTTGAAATTCACTGTTGATTGTCTGCAATTTACAGAAATGATTGCTGTTCACACAAAACTGTGCATAAATGATTGGCTTGGTTTAAAAATAGTAGTGAAAGTTTAGAGGATGATCCAAGCAAATCTCATAATCACTGCACAGCTCATAGCCACTGTAGGTGAGCTTGTTAAGACATTATCATGTAAGATCTTTTAATGTATCCAAGTCACTATCAAAAATAAATGACCAGGATTGTTGAGCAATGTAGTAGTATTTCTGCATGATAATGTCCTCCCACATGTATCACATGAAAAAAGTCATTGTTTCATAAGTTCAAATGGGAAATACTTGAACACCTGCATACAGCTCTGATTTATCGCCATGTGGCTTCTATTTATAGTTAAACCCCGACAAGATGCCCCCTGTTAAGCCACCACCCTCACTGACTGCCAAGAAATTTGGTAGAATGGATCTTCCCTATGTTAATGGAATAGGCAAATCCCAATAAAATGCCATCTACCAGTAGAAACATCTAAACAAATATTTTTTTTGGTATTGTATTTGTCCTCATTAATCTGCAAAGTTAACTTTGCAGATTAACAACTGAGGTGATTTACATCCCAAAGTTCATCAGTACTATATATAAAATATTAAAAGCTCTCTGGATTCAATTGTAACCAGAGGGTGGGAGAGATGAGTTAATGGTTAATGATGTGTCTCTTTAAGCCTGGTTCACATCAAGATTGTAAGAACCAGATCATTTCCATTGTTTATTGCATACAGAGCAAATAAGGATACTCTACAATAAGCTTTTGTACATTGTTTTTTACAGAGAACTCAAAGTAGAAGATCAAAACAGCAGATGGACATGTTTTCTATATAGTACTGTACATATATGATATGTATACTATACTGTCAAGTATACAGTTTTATATTTAGCATCCAAACTTAACATTTCTAAAAAAATGTACTGTATTTTATTAAATTTAATAAATTTGAAATTCATTTTCATTTCTAAACTACACGTGTTTTCGATTAACTGCCAAAATCGTTCCCAAATGGATGGTAGTGTTTTATTGGAGTTTAACTGTATTTGGTCTGTTGAAGGAGGAGTTGAAAGCCAAGTATTTTTAGTCATGCAATGATGGAGTGGTTGCAATTCCAGTCAAAGGAATTATATGAACAGATAATCCACCTTCCTAAGCAAAGGGATAAAGGTGTCTGGATGGCTGAGTGGTAATATGCTGGCGTGCCATGCCAGAGGACCCGGTTTGCATCCTAGGTCCAACATCTACTGAAAAGTTTATTCAGAGTTCCAGGCTTGGCCCAGCGATCCTAGCCATCCAGCCCCCCTCTACAGGTGTGTGCAGCTCATAGTTGGAACTGGCCTCCCAACCTTAACAATCCCATTGATTAGAGAGGCATAAAAATGAAAGAAAAAGAGATAGTTGTCTTCCAGCCAATGGCAATTACTTTTGAAACTGACTGAACTATAACATTTATTACTTTTTCATTCAAACATGCCTTATATTTGCTGTATTTCTGTTCTATTAGTTGTGAAATTTCTTTTGTTTTCCTATCTGTTTAGTTCATTATCTGAATACTTTTTGACTTGACAAAATTCAGTTATTTCTGGTCAACAAAATAATAATTTGTTTTTGATTTAATTGTAAACCATATCTGGTTTCAGATATTAAAATGTGCATTTTAGAATTAAGGAAATAATATATTAATTTTTTAGAATATAAATATCTTACATTATTCCAATTGTTTTTTTTTTTTTTTTTTTTTTTTTTCTTAATCCATAAAAAAAATTTTTTTTTTTTTTTTTTTGTTTAGCCTTTTACTGACCTGGCAAGTGGTATCATCTCCAATATAAATTGTGAATTATTGGATATTTCAAATTTACTTTCAAATACTTCACAGAGAACTCACAAAGATATTGCAAAAAACTGTAGAGAAATATCACGTTTGCATACTATGTAAGCAAAAAGTATATGAAATTAATTTATTTGGATAATTACAATTAATACAAAATTTTATTTATAGCTTGCAAAAAACAGAAGAAAAACGAATTAAGGAACTGATTGCTATGACAAAAGCTCAAGAAAAAGTAAAATATTTAGAAAATAAAATTGATAAAAATTATGTGAAAAGTTTACCAGCTAATCAAATGTTACTTGAACAACAACAAAAGCAATTAGAAACTCAGATTATTAAGAAAAGAACTGAAATTGAAGAACTGTTAATCACTATTCTACCCATTGCAATAAAAAAATGCACACAGTGTAGAAGTGCTGTTGTACTCACTGGAGATTATGAAACAAAATTATCTCGTCAACAATTCTTTTACAAAAGACAAAAAATGGTATGTATTCTACTGTTTCATTTCTGTGTAGTTGATTGGAATTAAATGCATAATGTATATCAGGATTTTATTTTTGTTATTGGTATGCAATTATCTCTAATTTATCAATTAAAATCTTATAAATATGCTTGAAGAATAAGCAATAAAAACTTCTTGTACAGTAGATTATTTTAAATGAAAAATTCCTACTATTTTTCAATTTTATGAATTGTATCAAATAGCTCTAATTTATTAAATAGTAAAATACAATATCATAAAAACCATTTTCAATATTTCATAATCAGTGAATAATTACCAACATTGTTCTTTGAAATCAGAAATTTAAAAGAAAATTTTGATATCTAGAAACTAAATTGTTACAATTTAATTTTTTTTAATGTTCATAACATTTTTCTCTAATTTAATATTTATATAGAATATTTTGAAATGCAATTTAATAAATTAGATGAAAAAATTGTGTGTTTGAGTAGTCAAGATAGATTACATAAAATGCTCCCTTCTATATCTTATGTGTAGCTGAAGTTGGCTCACAGAGAGGGTCGAACATGTTTCTGCAATTAAAGTATTTTATTCTGTATAGTGCTTGTTTTTTGTGTGCATTTTTTGTGAGTGTAACAGGATGATGTTGAAGTGCTTTAGACTACATAATCAGTGCAAATTCATACCAGCAAAGGAGAATTATTATTTTTAATCTAGTATAGTTTGGTTAACTGTGAATAAGAGTATTTTGACTCTCAAATACTGAGAAATAGTTACTAATATTTTACCCTATGTACAGCAGTTTCTTGTATAGATATTCTCACAGTTATTTATTTTTTATTTTTTGGAAAATTGCATAAAAGTTTTCCAGCTTTGTTCAAATCTATAAAAAATTTTGACACAAAAAACATTTTTCCAACTCTATAAAGTACATTAGTGAATTGATGCTATTTTTTCACTGTAATATTGCAACTTTCCTGTAGATTAGGCAGAATTAGCCTGTCTCAAAATGTAACTAAAGGATGTCCTGTCTTTCAGTTAGTGGCCTGGCATGATTCTTTTGTTCTTCATTCTTCAAAGGCTAAACTATTGAATATGTTCTCTATCTCTTTTAATAAACAGAAGATAATATCTTAACATTTGCACAGATTGTATCATAATTTATGTATTTATATTCTTACCTTCTAATTTGTAAGTAAAGCACACACATAATATAAATGTTATGTATATAAATTATAAAATCAAATTTATCTAACATTGCCAAGAATGAAAATCTACAATCTGTGCAAATGTTAAGATATTATCATAATTTATGTATTTATATTCTTACCTTCTAATTTGTAAGTAAACCACACACATAATATAAATATGTTATGTATATAAATTATAAAATCAAATTTATCTAACATTGCCAAGAATGAAAATCTTAAAGTTGTGGAGCTCTAATACTATTAAAAAAAATAACAATCATCATTTTCAGAAAAGTTATGATACTTTTATAACTAACAACAATAAATACTAATATAATTATCATACAATACATATATATTGGGTTGTTTGGAAAGTAATTTTGTTTTTTCGTGAAAATGAACAATTTTTTTATAGTATATAAATATTTTATTTAATTATATATTGACTTTTTTTATAGTATATAAATATTTTATTTAATTATATATTGACCATTTGTATCCAACATATGTTGCCATCTTCCTGGTAGTAGCGTGATTCCATGTTCATAGAATTTCTGATCTTTGTGCAAAAAAACTGAACCAAGTGATTTTTGACATCCTCATTTAAAGTGAGTGTTTTATCCTCTAAAAAATTCTGTAAAGACTAGAATAAGTAATAATCAGAGGGTGCCAGATATGGCAAATATGGTGGGTATGGTAGCACATCCCATCCAAGCTGTAACAGCTTATGGCAAGTCATCAACTTGTATTTGGCATTGTCATAGTGAAACACTATTCTTTTCTGTTAATCAATTCTGGCCACTTCTGTTTGAGTCTTTTTTGTTAATCAATTCTGGCCTCTTCTGTTTGATGGAATCACTCAATTTGACCAATTGGTGGCAGTACACTTGTGAATTAGTTGTGGAATGTATGGAAGAAGCTCAAAAAAAACAAATCCCTTGAAATCCCACCAAAAAAGAGCATCATTATTTTTGATGAATATGGGGTCTAGGAGTGCTTTGAGCTGGTTCATTTCTTCTGCTCCATGATCACTTGCATTCAATTTTGTTGTAAACAATCCATCTTTCATCAACCCACTTGCATTCAGCTTTGTTGTAAACAATCCATTTTTCATCAACAGTTATGATTCACTTCAGAATAAACAATCCATTTTTCATCAACAGTTATGATCCGCTTCAGAAAGGGACTATTTTTCATCAACAGTTATGATCCACTTCAGAAAGGGATCATTTTCTTCATAGTTGAGCAGCAAATCACATATGTCGATGCAATAGAGTAAATCTTTCTTTGAGAACATGCGGAATCCAAATATCAATATTTCAACTGGTCATGAACGGTTGAATTCAAAAAATTCGATCTTGCAGCAATTTCTCATGTTGTTATTCAGCAGTTTGCTTCAACCAATATCTTTATTTTGTCATCATCAGCTTCAATCAACTTTCCAACACATTGTGCATCTTTAATATCAATATTGTCAAAATGAAATTTTGCAAACCAGTTTTGGCACTGGCATTCTGTTAACACATCTCCATACACTTCACATCATAACTTTTTTCTTGCTTGAACAGCCTTACATTTTACATAACTTTTTCTTGCTTGAAAAGCGTTCTTTTCCCATAATAAAAAAGTAAAACATGCCAAAAATCTCCATTTTATTTTCCATTTTTGATAGGATACCAAAAAAAAAAAACAACTGCATAGAATGAAAAAGAATTTTTTTTATAAACAAAAAATACTACTGCACAGAATCAAAAAAAAATTTTATAAATATACCTTGAAACATCCATGCGAAAATCTCCATTTTATTTTCCATTTTTGATAGGACACCAAAAAAAACAACTGCAGAAATTTTTTATAAATATACCTTGAAATGTGTCAGCTGTCGAAATTATAATGACAATATGACTTAAATAAAATTGGCAGGAAAAATACAACTAATGCCACTGGTGAGAAAAAAACGAAATTACTTTCCGAACAACCTAATATATGTACTATATAAATGGTTTAACATCATATAAGTTTATCATCTTCTGGGGCTAATAGCAAGCTGCATATGCAGTATAATAATGCTTTGGTTTTACCATAAATTGTGCAAAACCAACATGTTAAGTATTCATAGGTTGGGATATTTGAGAGAAAAATCTAGAAATATATATAGGCATAATAAGTTTTGCAATATGTATTTATGTTATTCTCAAGATCTTTATTATTATTAAGTTTATATATTAAATAATCAGTTTATTAGGTTACAGATCAACTTTTGAAACAACGCTCTCGGTGGGAATTTTTAATATATAAACTTAATAATAATAATCAGTTTATTAGGTTACAGATCAACTTTTGAAACAACGCTCTCGGTGGGAATTTCTGTTGCTATTATTTCAAGTTGAATCACATTATCAAAATGAAATTCACAAATTACTAACAACATTAAATGATGATCTTTCAGAAGTTTGGAGAGAATTCTGTTTACGGAAAGTAAGAATTTTTATTAATTTTTAAAATAATTGCAATATTCAGATTAAGCATATTGTTTTTTCATTACATTAGTTTACATGAATATTTTACAAATAGAAGTCATAATTTTAGTTATTTAATAATGAGAATTGAAAGAAAATATGCATATATTCATTCTACATTTATATTTTTTTCATTAGTGTTTTTGTTTATAATGATAGCTATCTACCTACTAATATATACAATTAAATGAACTTGTGATCTTTCTAGCATTTATATTACTCAGCCTATAAAGGCTGTTGAGGTGTCAAACAATGCAGAATTTTAAGGAACTATGTCCAAATATATTTTAAAAAATATATTAATTAAATTTCATCTTTGATCTCCTGTAATTATCAAAAAATCTTAAACAATATGTTTAAATGTTGTCATATGTTGAAGTTTAAAATAGTAATAATGGAAAGGATCAAAAATGATCTTGTAATCTGTTGTCTTTATTAGGATAATCTTGATTGGTCACAAGATTTCAAAAGATAACATCTTGGTTGCATTGACATTACATCAATGTGTGATGTCACAAAATAATAACCAATGCATGATCATGATATTGTTACTGCAGCAAAAATAGTTCCCTAGTTACTTTGGAGTCCAGAAATACGTACTCAAAACAAAAAAAATCCACCAAATTCTCAATAAGTACTTGACTAAATACTTTTTATTGCTGAAATTTGTTTTTGATTGCAGTCCAGAAATACGTACTCAAAACAAAAAAAATCCACCAAATCCTTATCAACTAGTACCAAATTCTCAATAAGTACTTGACTAAATACTTTTTATTGCTGAAATTTGTTTTTGATTATTCTATGATATTCCTAGGCTCTCAGCCATTTACATTTTCTGTCACTTAACTACAGGTAGTCCTTGATTTAAAATTGCAGTTTGAAAACAAATCCTATCATAAGTCATAAATGCCCAAAATTTATGGATTTCTTATTGCTACAGTATATATTGTCTTAATAAACAAAACTACAAGAACCTGACACAAAAAAAAGATATCCATATATCAGATCATTGGGATTTGAACCCATGGAATTGCATTGACCAATCACATTATTGTCATAAGAATGAGCAATCTTATGTCAAGGACTACCTGTATATTACAGTCGATCCTCATTATTCACAGATTCTGTATTCACAAAAATTTTGTGGTACAAATAAATCAATTTCCACAGAGATTTTGCACTTATTCGCAGACTCCTGCTGAACGGCAAAAATACTGTTACCAATTGAAACCCTCTCTCCTTCTCTAATAAAGGAAGTTTTGTTACCAAATATAGTCTCTGTGTTGTTTTGCAGAAAAGTCCCATTACCTATCGTTATTCACTCCACAGATCGCAGGACAAAAGTCTGTTCATATCATCTGCAAGTCCCACAGAAGAATCCTATGCTTGAATGCAGCCTCAAATTTAAGCCTAACTTCCTATGCATTTGCTCCTTACACTGAGATTTTAAAGATCTGAGGCAAAAATCGACATAAACAAGGCTGACACAGTTATTCAATGCAGTTCAGGAAGACAATGTGTCAGCTGCCACATCAAACATCCTGCAGAATCAAAAATAAGATTTTATTTACTACATAGTTAGTGTTTTAAAAAAATTACTGTAATTATAATAATATATATAGTACTGTATACTGCATATAATGTAATACACATTAAATAAGATGTGTCTAAATAGAAAAACACAGATAAGGCAGGGATGAAAATGTTGGGAAGAAAGGTTCGCAAGAACCTAATTCTATATTTCCCATAGGCAATGGTTCAGTATTCGCGAAGAATTTACATAACTACTGCAAATAACGAGAATTGACTGTATATAAAATTAATAAAAGGGAGGGTAATTCGTTTACAGGTGTATAGATATGCTAAGAGGATTATTTGAAGTGGAAATGCAGTATAAGAAGCCGCAAATAACAAGAATTGACTGTATATAAAATTAATAAAAGGGAGGGTAATTCATTTACAGGTGTATAGATATGCTAAGAGGATTATTTGAAGTGGAAATGCAGTATAAGAAGTTAATGATGATGCCAAGGGCATTGTATTTAAAAAATGACTAGTAAGAAAGTATTTAAGCATTTTAGAAATAACTAATACTTTGAATGAGCTTTGTTATTATATAATAATGTCTTTTGTAGTTTTTATTTTTTTGAGTATGTTGTAATAATTTGTGAATCACTCCTCAGATGGCAGTTTTGTCATTAATAAATCTAAATGATAAATAAAATTTGAAAACTAATTTACTTGTGTATCTACATAAAATATAATCCTTGACTTATTCCAACAACGTTTCTGTAAATCAGTATATAATAACAAAGCTCATTCAAAGTATTAGTTAATAATGTCTTTTGTAGTTTTATTTTTTTGAGTATGTTGTAATAATTTGTGAATCACTCCTCAGATGGCAGTTTTGTCATTAATAAATCTAAATGATAAGTAAATTAGTTTTCAAATTTTATTTGTGTATCTACATAAAATATAATCCTTGACTTATTCCAACAACGTTTCTGTAAATCAGTAATTCTTGTAGGCATACATTATATTTACCTGCTCTTCAATACCATTTTTTATTATGGACCCAATTCAACATTAAAATAAATTTGCAAACAAAATTGACAACATGAATGTCAGAAAATTGTAAGCCATACAATTGGCCATTGAGGTTGAGCATCTTAATTTGACTTTCATCAGCATTGCTTTTTTTTTTTGTCATATAATAGATGTAATATTTGCTATTTATAGTTTCTTCTTGTCTAAGCGTATTTTAAAGATACAAAGTTTTTCATTTGCTATATAAATTAATTCATTTGCATAATATCCATATTTTTGTTCAGGATTGGATGAATAATCAGCAAATAAAAGAATATGCAAATACTAAAGAATTACATCCAGATGACAAACTTGCAAAGGATTTAATGATGATTTTAGGTAATTTAAATATTCAAATCAAAAATTATTTGTATCAGTTTTTCTTTTAAATAATTTCTTTTCTGCAGAATCTGAAACACAACAATCAGGAAGAATTTTATTTCAAACATATGATGATTTGAAAGAGACTGTAGAAAAAGTAACACAAGAGCATTCTGTTTTTCATTCTTTCATTTCTTCTAATTATGTCAAACAAATGAAGCAATTGGACCTGTTGTAAGTATTTTTTATAGAAACCACACTATAATTTTTATGAATCTAATAAATGATAACTTTTCATTATAGAAAAGAATGTTTTAGTCAAATGCATAATAATGTTTATAATTCTAACAAAGAAAATGGATGTAAATCTTTGATGGAGCATCTTGATGTTGCAAATCTAAAAAAGTTAGAAATAAATATTCATGAAGTTGAAAAAGAGGCAAAAAGTCTAATTCAAGACTTTGAAAAAAAGAAAAAGGTTGGGTTAAAAACAAGAAGAAATTACAAATTAATTTTAAATAAATTTAAAATATCTTCCTGTCTTTAAATAGGAACTAAAAGAAGACAAACATAAGTCAGAAGAAAGGCAATTATTTATTCAGTTTTACACTGCTCCTGAAAAATTTCAGAAAACTGTCAGCAGCTTGATAGATCAAGCAGAAGGAGAAGAAAAATTGCAAATTTCCTTTGCGGAATAATTTTTTTTTATACATGTTATTATAAATTTGTAACAATAAACATACACATTTGCTATATAAAAAATATGTTCATAGGACATTTATTTCAAATGAACATTTAATACATTTCTGGACACATAAAAGAGAAATTCTCACAAGAAATACCTTGACTTACTAAATTAAGCATCTTTATTGCTTTCCCTTAACCAATTGCTGATTTCAATTAAAGAGAAAGACACATGATGACTATACATACTTTCAAATATTCTATCTACAAATCAACTTGTGGATGTGAGAATCAATCTGATTTTGAAAGAATGGCTAGTGAATGTATGGTTTGTATAACTTTTTTTACAGTAAATCAAAATTAAAAATATTTTTTGTTTGTATATCACATCTATTAATACAATGTACATTAGTACCACTATAGTGGTGTCAAACGTCAACAGTACATATCTATTGTACAATAAAAACTTTTCTTAAACCAGATCAACTTTTTTGTAAAGAGTGCTATTTAAGTAGGTTATAGATTTATAATTAAACCCACATAATCACCAATACGCAAATTTTGACATTCAACAATTTCTGGAAAGGAAAAAAATCAAATCTGAACGAATGGCATTATAAGTGAGGCAAATTTACTCTAGCATATATTTGGTAACAGTTGAGTATCTAGTGTTAGTCAAAATAATCATTTAACATTGTTGCTCACTAACTGTAAAGCCAAAGTATATTCTTCCAGAATATATGCCAACTGATATATGACTAGTTAAGGCTTGGTTGATTTTGTTTCTCAAATTCACTCCAGGCATCATTTAATTCCATAAAAATCAACTTTGCTAATACCTCGTTTTCTGTTCCAACTTGCTGTTAAATAATAATAAAATTTTAATGAAGAAAAAAAATATATATATATTAAAATTTTCATAAACATCAATTCTTACTTTGTCTGGATGGACAGCAAGACAAGCTTTACGATAATATTTCTTAACATCTGCTGCTGATACCAGCTGATGCATACCTATTTCTTTCCATCTAGTACCTTCCCATAATACTGTATGCAGAGTGCAAAGCAGAGCACGAATGTTTCGCTCTTTTTTTTCTGTCCAATCCAGAATCTGTAAATAAAAAAAATTATCTACATTTCTTTGTGAAATTGTTAATAAATTTTTTGATTTATAAATACTATTTCATTTTTATCATCAGAATTGAAGGATATTTTGCTAATTTCAAAAAAAAAAAAACAAAAAAAAACTAATCTTAATTAAAATATGCAAAAATGTCAAAATTAAAAATATTATTAAATAAAATCTTTCATGAAAATGCAGTGCATATTTATTACATGAAACAAAATAAAATTATATCATGTTTCAAAAGTTGATGAATTTTAATAACTAGAAAACTAATTGAATCATTGCTTTTACAACATTACAGCTCTTCTTGCTATTTTGATAGCCAATTTCAATGTTTTTCACCACTGCTGGATTAATGTTTTGATAAAATATCCAATACAGGCACTCCAAGTTATGAACATTTATACTTACAAATGTGAAAGTTCATTTTCAAATCAGAAAATTTTAAAAGATTATAATAGCAAAATGCTTTCATAACCACTATAATATAAATTGTGTAATTTAACATAAAACAGCAGTATTTCAAGATGACAATTATACTAAAAATCCCTCACTTTAATATAAGAAAGTTCTGATTTACATAGATATAAATAAAAATTTTAATTGGTCCAACTGCGAAATATATTCCAAAATACGTTATATAAAGTTATTTCAGTTCTTGGGGGACCAAATAACAGCAATATCCAAGCAAAAAAATACCTTATATCTATTAAGTTTGTAATTCAAAGAGCACCTATATTAATACATTGAGGTCCAACCAGGGTGAGATGGAGTCAAATTTAAGTCATTGCAATGACCAGTGTTTTATGATTTTCAATCTGTTTGGTTACAGATCAGCTTATTTTTTAAGGAAAAACTTATTTATTTCTTGTAATGGAACAGAAATTTATTAGTATATACTATGTGCTATAATTAATTTTTTAAGTTTTTCCTTAAAAAATAAGCTGTTTATTTCTTGTAATGGAACAGAAATTTATTAGTATATACTATGTGCTATAATTAATTATCAGAATAGTGGATATCAGCAGACTCTAAACTGTAACAATTCCCTAATTTTTAAAAAATTTTATAACAACTATACAGTAAGACCCTGTTTAATGCAGGGGATACATTCCAAGGAAACAAAGCGCGAAATGAAACAGCATTAAACGAGGTCATTTTTTCACCTATCCTCGTTATTTACGTGTTACAGGACAGTGAATAAAAAATATATACATAACATATTTTTAATTTTATTTTGTAACATGTATTACATTAATTATAGACACTTTTTATTGGTAATATCAATTTGTATTTTCATAAATCATTCATGAAAAATTCTTAAAATTAGAAAATAAAAAGTTTTTTAAGAACAAAAGCAGTAATCAGATTGCAGTAAACTATAAACAATGAAAGAATGTTTTTCTTTCATCAATATTTTAACTTCGAGAAACTATAGTTTAAAGTGGCAACATTCATGTTAAAACTAAAATGGAATAATTGTAATTTTTATTACTGTAAAATAACATTGATGATCGATCATAAATATGAACTCTGACCGCAGCAGACTTTCGTATATTAAAATGGGATGATAATTGGTATTTTTATTACTGTAATATAACATCGATGACGATCATAAATATCTGATTGAACAGAAAGTTCTCTCACTTTTTGGAAGTTTCTAGAACAACTTTTTTCTGAAACATTCTAGAATGTTTTATGATAGTATATAAACAGATTGGAGTACGTGCTATAAGAAAGTACCAAACCCAATCCTCTCACTCTACCATGACCAATCAATATCCGCTAACCAAAGAGCAAGTTCGCCTGCTCCTCTTTTATGACTATCGCGGGATCTTACTGTAATTCTATTTTACTGGGAATGTAATAAATCTTATATAATAAAGTAATATTCATTAAATGCAGATTAAACTTTATAAAGATTTCACGCATTAAAAATATTTTATAAAAATCAAATTTTTGATACTAGAGGGCATAACTTGTTTTAAACTATAACAAACAACAGACCAATCTGAAAATTGTGTGGGAAACTCAATAAATACAGTTTTAAACAGTCATATGAGATATGCTGCTGAGCAGCAGCAGCAGGATATTTTAACTAGTGGTATGGCATAGAACAGCAATGTTCAACCTATTGATCGTGTAGCGATTTTTGGTCAATCCCCTTTATTCCTCCTTACAAATTAAATTATTATGTTTTCAGTTTTATCATTATTTTTTAATTCTCTAAGTGTATTGCTACTGTTTGTTTATTTTTCGTTAAAAAAAATTACTGATATGACAATGTTATCATTTGGAAGTATACACATGAAAAGTTTCCAATATTAACTGATATTGCTCAAAAATTTTGTCGTGTTTCGGATCGACATACTTGTCAGAATCCGCTTTTTCAAATTCTGTTGTGTTTTGGATCAACATATTTGTCAGAATCCACTTTTTCAAATATGAACGTCATTAAAAAATCAAGAAACCAAATTACAAATGATCATTTGGATGATTGTCTGCGAATGACCACTTCTTCATATCATCTTGACTATGAAAATATTGGGAGCTCTAAACAATGCCAAATTTCATACTAATTTTTTTTTAATCGACCAGAATATAACTTATGAATTTGTAATCAATCTGTTGTTTTTTCTAACTTTGGTTTTCCAAAATAGAGAGATAAAATATTTTATTCTAATATATTTTAATTCAACAAATAAAACAAAGTAATAAATTTTTAAATACACAAAGTTTTTAGGGCTGGGAGAGTGAGTCCTCCAAAGTGAGTGAGCGCATTTAACTATAGTTGTACGTAATCAGGTTGGGGAATGTAATCTATATAAGAAAGTAGATTGCCAAATAATTTAGTATAGTTCATATATTTATAAAAGCTCAAGTAAGTAAAAAAGGTGAACACCACTGGCATAGGGCATGAGCCACCAATGTGTTTAATAAATTTTTATTCAAATTTATTTTTTTTTCTTTTTTTTTTACAGATTAATAAAATAGTATTGCATGATAATTAATGTTTTTTTTTTCTTTACTCAAACATTTTGGCTTAAAATTAATTATGAGTCATCTTTGATCTTTTGTTTATGCTTGAATCAATACACAGTCTTCATTGTATTTACAACAATGGAACTTTTTTATAGTAGTTATCAAATCCACATTTATTCAATTGAAAAATTAAAATCTTCAGGACCTAGAGATATATTTCAATTTGACTGTATGATTTGGAAATTGTTTTGAATTCAACAAATGCAATGGAAATTTGTCACAAATTTATAAACTAAATAATACCAGCATATACACCCAGACTCCACTTTATGTCAGAGATATGTTCTTCAAATCCACAATACAAACTGAAATAATTTTCATAAGAAATCATTGAAATATGGAAGACAGGGAACCAGCACTACTATTTTCAACAAAGTGAAAATTCTGAAAGGCACCTGCAATATATACAGTACCTACTTCATACTTGAAGCATAAACTGAACAATGCAATGTGCTGCTGCTACTAAAGGAAGAAGAATTTTCACCATGATGTAAAGAATAAAAGGAGAAATGATGTGCATATCTCTTCTACCAGCCACCATATTGATGATGAAAAACTGAATGTAATAATTTAGTGCTGTATATTTGCTAAATTAAGTAAAAACAGTGTGTTTAGATAAAAATATTTTAATATATAGGTAGCACTCGTATGACAGTAGATACAGTGAAACCTGTTAAATGACCACCTGGCTAATTCAATTGGTTTGACTTATCTAGGGCTAGTTATTTGTTTCCACGGTGTTTCCTATTGTTTCCCTGAACTATTTGATTTAACTTGCATTTGTACTTTTGTTTCTTTGTGTTTCCGGGTGTTTCTCATTATTGTTTCTTGTATTTTTGATTGTTCAGTAGTTTTCTTTTGATTCTAGCATGTTTCCAATTGTTTACCTCTAGTACTATTGTTCCCAATTGCTTTATTTCGTGTCAGATTTCCAATTTCATCGGATATGATGCCAGTCGCATAGAGTGAATGGATTCTTATTTCCAGGCAAACTGCCTCCTCCGATGCACTTCACCTGTTAGTTTTTCTTCAATGACGTCCTTCCATTGGTTTTTCCTGATGGCTAAGGTGTGTCGGTGGTATGTCTACCCCCACACTTTCTTTCTTGTGAGAGTGGATATATCAGAATGTTTAGGTTAGGTATGGTTGATATTACTGACACCTTCTGTCCTTTCAATTCTTCAGCTGAGTGACTGTGATATGTTGGTTATAGATATAAGTCTAGTCCTAAGTTACTAACACACTAACAATTTATTTAATTAAAAAGAAATTAAAAAAAATAAAAACATAATTATTAGTTATAGGTATTAACATATTTTAAGTTAGTAAAAGACTTACAACTCAGTTACTTTAATATATTTTTTTAAACATAGTTATAAGTCTTTTACTAACATAAGCTTCCTCTTAACATAGTTCTAGATATACTCCTGACACAGTTCTAGGTCTCTAATAACATAGTACTTAATATCTACTAACATAGTTCTAAGCTTCAAGTTACATAACTTTTGTTGAATGAAGTTATGTCATAATAATCATTAAAAAATTACATAAATTCAATGAAATATTGTTATTTTTATTAATATTTCATATTTATTAATTTGTTCTTGCATCATATGTACAATTTTTAACAGTACTTTTTATAAATTTTTTAAATTTATATCAAAAAATCGTAACATGTGAAAATGGTTTCTTCTCATTCATTAATAGCTGCTATGTATGTATACATAAACAGCTCTTTATGTTGCTCTAATTGGGCTGCAGATGGTTTATTGTAGCAACTGACCAAATACCATACTCTGCAGGGAAAGTAGGTTTTGCTGAAATTTATTGGGAAACAAATGGCTGCTGTTATAAGTAATAAAAGTGCCATTTCCATTTAAATAGCTGCAGGGTGTTTACATTTCATTTTTTACAATTTACCTAAATTTTAGTGAAATTGAAACAAAAAAAATGAAAATTAAGATATATTTTAGTTTATTTTAACAGAATTAACCAATATTTCCCTATTGTCTATAATAATTCAGTTTTCAGCATTTTATAGCTCATTGTATGAAAAATTCAATTTTTATTTAAAATTTCAAAAATATTATTTATCTCATCCCAAAACCAGAATAGCTTTGATATATTAGACTAAAAAATTGACAAGATGAGATTAAAAAAAAAAGAAAATCCAAATTCTATCGAGCAATTCAATTATAAACAATGTTTGTAATTAAAAATATGTATATAATACATAATTTAAAAATGTTTTGGCAATTGAAAAAATTTAGGAACCACCATCTAAAAAGGATATTTTCATGTAATCAACAAGATAAAACTGATTTGCAATAGCTGGATTAATAAAATCATGATTAAATTTTATAACCCTTTTTTATGGTTTTTTTTAATCACTGTTTTGATGTCTATAGATATCAGTGAGCACACAGGCATAAGTAGATCATGATGTCTATACGTGTCAAAGACACTGAAGAGATTAAGATATATTATTATTGAAATGCTTTTGTTTTTGATTAAAAAAAAAATATATCAAAAAATTTAAAAAAATCTTTCTTTTCTAAATGTTTACTAAATTTTATTCACAGTGAGCTAAATGAATATAATAAAATTAAAATATAATCAGAAAAGGTGATAGAATTTTCTTATAAATAAATATAAATGATTTTGTATCCTGCTAATGTAGCATAGTTAAAATGTGATAGAATTGAAGTAAAAGTTTTTGCAAGATTTAAGATTTTCAGTATTAATTTGATTTGTATAATAAGCTGAATTCTTTATAAATGATTTATCTTTCAAAATTTTAGGTTCATACATGAGTATATATAACAAAAGATGATTATTTAAATGAATTTTTCTCAATGATTGTAAAAATACTGAATAGTAATTTTATTGGATACTTTCAATATTGATAAATATCATTGATAAAATTCATATTCATAATAACCTAAAATTAAAAATCATTTATTTTTTGTTCAAAATTTAAAAATTAATTTTAAGTTAAAAAGAAAATTTACAAAAACTGATGTTTCTTTATAAAATATTTCCTTTATATCAAATTTAACAAATATATAACTTATTCTGATAATATTTATTGTTTGTTCTTATATTTTAATGATGATTATTAGATTGTTTCATTGTTGATGTACAGTCTTGTGTTGTTATAGTCATCAATTGTATTGATTAATTTAAGCAGCATTTCCAAAAATATTATCTGCAGTCTTGTACTTGTCCTTAAAATATATACTGGTAGTTTTGTGATTTTAAATAATGATTAATAATAAGATTATTATAATTTTATGATATTAAAAGATATAAAACACATGTAGTAAATGATATGGTATTGTAAGATTAAATAGATCAGTTCTTTTTCAGTATAATTTTTATATTTGATTATATTTTTTTGGCATTGGGCTATTTGTTCAAACACTGAAACATTCTAAAATGTTCCATGGTAGTATATAAACAGGTCGGGGTATGTGCTATAAGAAAATACCAAATCCAGTCCTCTCACTCTACTTTACCATGAACAAACAATATCCCCTAACCAAAGAGCAAGTTTGCCTGCTCCTCCTTTATGACTATCATTCCAACAAAAAAGTAGCCAATTCTATCACTGACATCAATGCCGTGTTCGGCCTGGACACTGTCACCAGAAAAACTGCTTACCATTGGTACAAATGCTTCAAAAGTGGAAATCAGGACCTCGAAGACCGACCACCATTTGGCTGCCCATCCGAATTTAACGATGATTCCCTGGTGCAAGGCGTGGAGACGAACAACCAACAGACAACACGCGAGTTGGCTGAGGCAGTAAACATCAGCCAACTTGATCGTCTGCAGCAGAAACTGGTGGAGACCCACTCGGAACACCAAAACACCATCCTGCTGCATGACAATGCACGGCCACATATAGCTAGGCAGATCCGCCAGAAGCTACTGGATCTGAACTGGGAGGTCTTGCCCCACCCGCCATATAGCCCTGACATTGCACCTTCCTATTTCCACCTGGGGCCCTAGTCTCGAGTTTATCGTGTTACAACGCATTCGTGTTAGCAGTATCACATAACACCAACTCCCATGTTTAGATCACTTGGCTGGGAAGGAGTTCAACAATGAAGCTGACTTGGAGGCCAGCCTGACCATCTTCTTCAAATCGCAGCTACCAGAGTTTTATCAAGATGGCATTCATTCCTTGCATAAGCATTGGCAGAAAGTGGTCAACAACAACAGTGATTACATTTATGATTGAAGTCAATTCTGTACATAAAAATTTTTTGGCTAAATAAAATGTGTTCAAAAGTCCAAGAACTTTCTGTTCAATCAGATAGAAGATATATAGCAATAGCAATTTGAAGCAGTAAGTGGCATTAGTCAGGTCACACAATGTAGACAGGTTACAAGATATAATGTTAACTGATGGACAAAGAGAATTAGATAATGAAACCAATACCAGCAAAAAAACATCCTGGCAAGCAATACAAAGATGGAGAGATGGTGATATAATAGAAATTGGTTCCCAGTGGATGCAGATAGCGCAAGATATGTATGTATGGAAACAAAAGGAAGCACATATCATACCTTCTCAAGAAAAGGGACACAAGTTAAAATAACATAATATTACAATAATGCAAAAAAAATAATAAGTATTTTGAGTTTATTAGTTTTCCTTAATAATAAATATGTTGATTATTCAAACTTAATATTTATTTGCTGATATGAAGCATTAAATATCTGTGTAATCTATTTTTGTTCCTATAAAATCACACTATTTTTGAATTATATCATTTTTTTTAGAAGATATGAGATATATATATATAAAGAAAAAAAATTAAAAATACAAAAAAAAAATAAAATAAAAAATAAAAACAATTATTAGTTATAGGTATTAACATATTTTAAGTTAGTAAAAGACTTACAACTCAGTTACTCCTCCCCTGTAGAGTTGATATCTATGTTTCCAATTTGTATACCAAGTCAAATAAGATGTGTCATTTTAATTGGTATTACAATGAAATTATTTTAATATAAACTGAATACATATTGTATAATTCTTTTTATTTATTAATGATTATTTTCTTTCAGAGATAAAGTTTGCATTCTTAAATATAAAATAATGGAAATGAAGAACATGGGCAAATATGCTTTAAGTTTGCAAAGAGTAATTGAACCCCTGTAGAGTTGATATCTATGTTTCCAATTTGTATACCAAGTCAAATAAGATGTGTCAGTGATATCTTTAATTTGAAAATATTGTTTGATGAAATTTATGATAAAATAAATAAATAACTTAAAACAATAGGAAATTTCATTGAAAATTTGAAAATATTAATAAACATTGTTTAGATTATGCCTTGATAATTTGTTCTTAAAACAATAGGAAAGTTCATTGAAAATTTGAAAATATTAATAAACATTGTTTAGATTATGCCTTGATAATTTGTTGTTTCCAGGCTAATTAGCTAAGATGAAAATAAATTATATTTAACATTGAAGGTTAAAAATGAATTTTTGTCTGACAAATTACTAAATTATACAAACTAAATTAATTCAATTCAGTAACATTCATGGCCTATTTAAAGTCAATCACTCAGTTAAAAGTTATTTAGGCATTTTTGAAATGTAAATTTGATATAAGTTAAAATACAAAAGAAAGACCACCTGACTAAAGAGACCAAATTTCAAAAACTGGTTTGTTTCCTATATGATTTGTAATGCTATTTTTGTTCCATATAGTGACCACCTGTCTAATGTGTATATTGATCACTCACTTAGTTTTAAGAAATTTTAACTTGCTAAAGTGACCAAGAAGATTAATTTCATGGAGCCAAATTTCAAAAACTGGTTTGTTTCCCATAGGGTGTAATGCTATTTTTCTTCCATATAGTGATTAAAATAGTCTGTTAAACCAGTACATAAAAAAGTATTACTGTATATGTACCTTTATATAGTATTTTAATTTAAGTTTGACTATGTTAAATGCACTCACCTGCCTAGTGTGTATATTGACCACTCACTTAGATAGTTTTAAGAATTTTAATCTGCTAAAGTGACCAAGAAGATTAATTTCATGGAGAAATTACTGTAATTTCCTTAGAATTTTTTCCATTAGATAAAATTCTAAGAATTACTATTCCATTAGAATTTTTCTGTTATGATAAAATAGTCTGTTAAACCAGTATATTAAAAAGTGATATGTGCTATATGTTGTCATTATCGCTTGAACTTATGCAAGTTGATGATTTTAATTAATACAAATTTGCGGTTTGGATTAATCTGTTCATTTTCTTTTGGGGGAAGGGGAAGGTCACTGTCTTGTATAGTGACCACCTGTGAAAACTGATCATTCAGGTCAGTCCCAAAGGATGGTCACTTTAACAGGCTTCACTGTAAATTCCTAAAAAACACTTGTGTTGTGTAAAAACATGTTATATGAGACCTGGAGCCAATATGAAAAAGGAGGTTATGTTCCAAAACCAAATAAAAGAAATAACTTTAATTCTACACAAGAAACATAATTTTTATTAAGAATATTAATAATACAAAACATAAAGAAAGAAAAATTATATGTAAGACTCTAAAAAAACAATATATATAAAAATCAAAAGGAAAGAAGAAAGTATACACTCTATATAACATTCATTTAATAGGTATATCTTCCTTACCACTGTTTCGTTAAAATGAGACCCTTTTCTCTAACAATATCAGCTTCACTTTCTGAATTTTTTTTATTCTACCCTTTCCTTCTGTTAAAATGAGACCCTTTTCTCTAACAATATCAGCTTCACTTTCTGAATTTTTTTTATTCATTTAAAGTGTATATCTGCTCTCTCTACAAAATCTGTAATCTAACCTGCTACAAACCAATTGTTCCTTAACATATACCTAAAAATAAATTTATGAATAAAAAAGTTTTTCTTCTCTTTCACATTCCTCTATTGAAGGATAAAAGCTTATTTTTTATCCAAGGACTGAACGTTTGGAACACAAAATACTCAATGGTCGTCAATTAACTCAATTTCAAATCGAAATAGACTGCATATTGTCTCTCTCACAGCAAACTAGCGAAATTGCACTTTTGACTAATTTAGCAAAGTATTTCCCAATGATTGCATTTTATGTGTGTATTGTGTCTCCCTAGTATGAATTTACAAAAATTAATGAAATGTTTTGTGTTATAGGAAAGTAACTACAATTTTTTAAATGTGTTAAGTAAAAACAGTGTTGTAGAAGTACCATGTTATAAGAGGGTTTCTGCATTTTTCAAATCATGTCAGAGAGAAACTGTGTTGTAGGAGTGATACCTGTAACTGTTTATACCATATTGTGTTATATTTAGTGGCACTAACAATAATAAAGCGGGGATATAATTTTACAATTTACTAAAGATGGTGAATATCACGATAAATGTTTTCATTTATATTTACATATTGCAACACCAGAAGTACATAGCATATATACAAATATATTGGGAGTGATAATTAAACCACATAATGCAAACTGCTTTATACCAAAGGAAAAACAATTCCTGGAATGATGCAAATGCAAAATTTTATAACTCAAATCAAAATGTTGTCTTATTTTATGACACAATTAAAAAAAAAAGTAAACTGAAATGACACAAACTAGGGTCTGGGTGTATAAAAAAACACTGAAAAATGTTTAAAAGAATTATATATAAAGATAAATATTAGTTTTCTAAGCATACAGGAAAATATTCACATTGCTTAATTTGGTATTACTACCAACTTTAAATTTATGCAAACAAACATCTGAATTTCAAATGATCATATATTACTAGCAAAATTGATTGTAATTTTATTTTTTTATATTTTAGTTCTTCCCATAAATATAGTTATTCCTATTTTATAAACCTTGTTTATAAAATAGGAATAACTATAAAGATATAATGTTTATCTAAAACTTAAATCTGGAATTTCTACATGTAAGTCAATGACAATATGCATCCAAATGGATAATTATTATCATGATAAATTTTCATTTGAAAACAATTAGTGTTTTATAATTAGAAAAATATAACAAACCAAATACCTTTATTTTTTCAGGATCCATTTCTTTTATCAACTCTTCCTTTCTAAGTTCACCAATTGTTTTTGGTCCAAGTTCCTTTTTACCAAATCCAGAAAATCCTTGACTACCAAGCAAATCTTCAAAAACTGTATCATCAAGCTTTGGTTTTGGTCCTATTTTGAAACAGTTTGTTTTAATAAAGCCTATTTAATATTTGGATTTTAATCAAATTTTCATTTACCTCCTCCTTTTCTAGAACCTCTTTCATCTCTTTCTCCAAATACACTAGAAAAATTACTTCTGTTATAATCTGGCTTCTGCGTTCCAGCTGAGTTAGCATTCTGTTGATTATTATTTTCATTATTTCCAGATTGTTGCCATGTTGATGCTGTACTACCTGCAAAAGATTGTGGACGAGGCATATGTTGAGGACTTCCCGTTCTAAGAGTTGATTGGAATGCTGGTGTGTTATTTTTTGGTTGAGTAGGAATATTGGAATCTTTAGACTGATCATTACTTTTCTTAATATCACCTAAAAAATATATCATCAATATTTTTACCAAATTTCTTTAATTACCAAACATTTTTATTTAAAATTACCCAAATCTGCAAAAGGATCAGGTTTAGCATTAAGTGTTTCTAAATTAGGAGTTGAAGCATTTCGTGGAATGGTTCCTGTAGTTAATCTCTGTCCTGCAGTTGTAGTAGAAGGTGGTGGTCCAGACTGAAAAACAGAATCCCAACTTCCAAGAAGAGATGAATCATGAGATGACATTGCAGTTACATTAAATGCAGAGGTACTGGTTGGAATGTTAGATTTATGCTTTGGAAATAAAAAAATTAAATATTTCATGAAAAGTTTTATATATATATTACATACTTTGAAAATATTATAATTTACTATACAAAATTTATTCTTTACCTGAGGTGTATTATCTGCACTATTTGTTTCTCTCAAAATATCAAAAGTTGGTTTCTGACCAAAAGGATCAAAGAAATCATCAGCTGGAGTAGAATTAACACCTTGTTGATGTGAAACAGTTTCATTCTTTAATGAACTAAAAATGTTTTGAGACTGTTGTTGATTATTTATAGATGGAATTTCATTTGCAGTTCCAAATGGATCAAAAATATCATGAAATGGTTCACCGGAATTTCCAGTTTCAGAGCTGGTGATTAGAGGGACTGATTGAGGATTACTTAACAAATCAAAGTTACTTGCAGTACGAACTATGTCATTGTCTGAAATATCAAGAAGACTAATTGAAGGTTTACTATCTGCATCAGATTTCACATCACCTAAATTAAGTAAATCTATTTCTGGAATTGCTGATTGTGGAGGTTTTGGTCTAGGAGGTGGAGGTCTCTTTGGTATTTCTTTAACTGAAGATTCGTTTTCTGATAAATTACTTGTATTCTATTAAAAAAAAAAAAAAACAATAATTTATCAAAATGTTTAAAAGGATTCTGAATTAAATTTGAACAACATGCCTTGACTATTTGAGAAGTTTCTAAATGTGCTTCATCTTGCCAATTTAGAGAAGCCATAAAATCTGCAGGAGTTACACCATTGGTTTCCACACTTGGCCTACCATTATTATTATATTTTACAGAAAAGTTACCTATTACCAAACATATTTTCTATTTCAATATATAAATCAAACTATTAAATACAAAAACATTATTCATAAAATAAATTTCATACCTAAACAGTTCTCTAATTCTTCATCACTGTTAAATAATATTTGTGGTGATAAATCTAACTGTGATATCCCTAGCCATGCACAAGAAGAATCCAGAGGCTGTTCTTTATCAGATACTTTCACATGTAAAGTAACATAAAATCCCTCAGGATAACGATCAACTTCTTCGATTCCATCAAGATCACACCTATAAAATTAAATTCAATTAAATTTAACAAAATATATTAAATGAGTTAATGATTTAGAATTTAATTTTGCAAATCATTACCTGCTATAATTAATTGTCTGTGTACCAGGATTAATGAATCCTGTATGAAGTTGTAACTGAAATATCCTAATGGCTGTTACCTAAAAGAATTTAGTAAAAATATAAAATTTGTAATGAATTCCTATGTTAAAATAATTTTGGCAATCAAATGCAGTACTAATTAGATTTGTGTTAATTTTGTTTCCTGAAATACTTATTGTTTTATTTTTATATTCAAGAAATATCTAATAATAATTTTTCTAATAAAATATTTTCAATTTTTATTTTCAAATTATAAATCTTCAATTTATTTACTTACTTATTCAATATACCAATCTGAAATAAATATTTCAAAATTTGCAAAATTGGATAATATTTTCAAATGGAAAACTGATTGATCTATTGGTGCATACCAAGATATAATAATGTCATTTTTCTTGTAATATTGAATTTTTATCTGAAAATTTTGTATGCACAGTCTATTCCAAAAAGGTTTTCACTAAATTACTACTTACTGTTTTTCCAGTTATGATTAAAACATGATGCATTAGTTAGTATAGTAATATGCCATACTCTATCAAAGATACAAAAGATACTATTTAGTGTTTTCTTGACAATGGGGGAAATCAACTTTAGAACATGGGATTGAAATTTCTGCTAACAAATTTTATTTAATTGTTTTGTGAAAAATATGGCAGTAATTATTTCTTGGAAGTATTGATAACTAGAAGTACTGAAAAATTTAAAATTTACTGAATTATTAAGTGATAATTAAAAGCAGACAATCCTTCAATTTCTATACATGCATTTAGAAGCAGACGATTTTGAGATTTTTGAAACGGTAAGTGATAAATATTTAAAATATATTTTTTAATTAATTATTTAAAATTTAATGAATAATTTGATTAGATTTCTTTTTATCTAATAAAACTAAAGGCTTTTAAATTTGATAAAAATACGTAGTCATTACCAAAATACATTACAATAGTAGTCAAAATTTTGCTAGAAAATTTTGTTTTTCTTTTGTTTAACATTCCGAATATATTTTGAAAAAATAATGCCAAGTCTTTAAATAAGGAAATCAGAAAATTAATTGTTTTGCATAGACAAAACTGAATGAGAATAAAAGATATAGCAAATATTTTCGATATAAGTTGCTGAACAGTAATAAATACAGTCAAAGCTGGTTATTAGGGAGCTGGATATAAGGGACAAGCACGTCCGGTCTATGTTTTGTGTGTATTTTTCATTGGATATAGTGGATTCGGATATAATAGAAAATTTGGCTATAAGGGAAATAATTTTTCATTATCCTGTACTCTTCCTTGTGATGACCTACTTTTCATCCTACTTTACTTCGGCCGGCCATTAGTGTAATTTATTTAAAAATAATAAAATCATCATAAAAAACCAATTTGTTGCTTTTTGTATTAATAATTAAAATTTAATGAATACAAATTAAATTAAAATTGTAGTTCCTCTAAAAAGACAAAGTCCGTAAGTGGTGCTGTATCCTAAAAATGGCACCACCTAATAATTTGTTATATAAGTTTGTAGAAGTTAAGTTATACACCAGTAACTCAAGAAGAAGAAGAAGAGTTATACTCCAAGTTTATGAGATTAAATGACATGATTTTTGCTCATTTATATGAGCAGGTAATATCTAGTATTAATTATTTCCCATTTTATGTATACCGCAGATACAAGATCCATAAGTGGTAATCGAATAATTACACAACTCAAATAACTGATATTCTGTTAAAATTGAAATAACAACCCTAGTTGAAAACTCTTCAATGTTTACTTTGCCCAACCGATGACATGCCGATTTGTTGTGCATTCGGATATAAGGGACATTTGATTATAAGGGACAAAAAGTGTAGGTCTCCTTGATTCCCTTATAACCGGCTTTGACTGTATTTGTAAAAATGAAACTGAGAGAGGAACTGTCTCTCCGAAAAAGTCCTCAGGTCATCCACGGAGCAAATCTAGCAATGAAGATCAGCAATTATGCTCCATGAGTGAAACAAATCCGTTTTTATCAGTTAAAGTTATAAGAAGAGAAAAGGCCCTAGCTGTATCTGTTCAAACTGTCAGGAATTGGTAAGTAAAATATTAAATATATATATATGAATATGCACAATGAAGAATGATTAAATTATAATTTTAGGTTGCATGAATTTGGACTTCCAGGAAGAAGTGCTCAGAAACAATCTCTCTCATTGCAAAATATGATAGATCGTTTGGGTTGTTTTGCTTACCAATATCAACATTTAAACAATTCAGATTGGCAGTCAACAATATTTTCAGATAAAAAATGTTTCACTATAGACAATTTTGGCAAAGTATGGGTTCACAGACCTATAGGGAAAAAAAAGACATGATAGCCCATATGTTGTGTCTAAGTCCAAAAGTGGATAATGATTTTTTAAATTAAATGAGCTAGTAATTAAAATTGCTAAATTTCAATTAAATCAATAGTAAATTAAATATTTTGGTCACATCTACTTAATCATAAAAAATTGCAAATTAAACTTTAATTATTTAATAATAGCAATCATCAATTCTATTATTCTATCAATTATCCATATATTTCACAACATATTACAGAGAAATATTAATAAATTTTGTTTTTTTATTATAAATGCATTATACTGATGTCTCTAAATCTATAAATTATTCGATAGTGATAAATAACAAGAGCTATCAACAAACTAACACTAGTAGCACGATCACAATATAACAGCCATAGTAACTTCGCTATGGATGAAATAAAAAGTTTATCTATAAAAAATATTATTTATAATAAACAGTAGTCACCAAATAAAAAAAAAATCAATAATTTACATTTTTAGGTGTATGGAGATGGATAAAATGTGACTGGTCTGGGAGAATTAATACAAATCGACGGATATTTGACGTTATCTCAATACATTGATATTCTTGAAAATTTGTTACTACCTTCAGTTCAAGCCTTATTTGGATCAGCTATAGTTCCATTTGTCCACAACAAATCACTCGTCCACATGTCTAATTTAACTACTAATTGGTTACATAGTCACCCAAATCTCGATGTGTTGAATTGGCCATCACGAGGAGCAGACATAAATCCTATCAAAAATCTATGGGCCGATCTAGCTGCTATGCATGAAATTTATAATGCCAATACAGAGGATGAGTTATGGGAAAATCTTTATAATACTTGGAACAATTTGCGTTACAGTAACAAATGCGAAATTTTAATCAATAGTATGCCATATAGATTAAAATGCATAATAGAAAATGGTAGATTTTGGTCAAAATATTGAATTTAATATCAATAATAAATTCTGAACATATATGCACAGTACTGCTTCTTCCAAATTTGATATTTACACAAATTTAAAAAATTTTTTATATGCCACTTATTATAACAGTGTTTTAAGAAGTAATTACTAATTTATTAATAAAATAGAATTTTTTGTAAAATAAAAAAAATTTAAACTTTTCAATATAATAGGCATTTTATGTTTGAATGTCATGTCTACAATTGTCTTTATAGTACAGATTTAAATACATTAATGCTAAGTGATTTGAATGAATATATTTAAATTATTTAGCCTTAATATGTATATAATATATGCACACTATATATATTGTAAATATCTGTAACTTTAAATAATGTTATTCTGAATCATATAAATGGTAAAACTGTGGACAATTTTCTAAAATGAATTTTATTTTAATAAATTTTATTCAGAAATTCCTACACATAAATGATTAATTGCATTTGTATCTAAAGTAACATTAATTATTAATAATCATACATAAAATTTTTTATATTCTTCAATTAAAACAATCTTCATGTTTTGGTATCATAACTACAATTAAATAATAACTTAACAATGCTAAATCACATTTTTGTAACTCAATGTAATTTTATCACAATACATCTAATTGCAATCAAGTGAAGTTAAACGTTCAAAGCTGAAGCAAACATTTTCTAAGCATGTGGTGTAAAATTTCTCTGAATTAGATAAACTATTTCATTTATCCATTTGAATTTTTATTTCCAGTTCAGGTAATTTTAAAATATATTATTAGAACTACAACTTCCGATAAAAACTATACATTATTTTATTAAGGGAGATTCATATATTATTTTAACTAAGATAATTTTTTAAATCATTTTCAAGAGAACTTTTATACCAATTTGCATTTTTGATTAGTGAAGAATATTACTTTTAAAAATTATTTTTGATGAAAATGGTATTAAGAATTTTCTAAATTTTACAACTTCTATGAATTGTCAAAATAAAATGCAAATACTGTATTATAACCCAAAATTTGAAAACTTTCCTTTCAGCTACCATAATATGAACTTTTCTTTAGTTTATTTTTGGCGCCTTAAATCCGAAAAGTAACTACTTAATGCTCATTGTGCGGAAAGGGGGATAAAAATAAAAATAAAAATGTAAAGTAAAATTTCTTATTTTTTTTAACAATTTAATTATAAATGATAGAAATTAAGTACCGAAATTAATTTAACTTAAATAATTACAGTACAACTTTCACATTCACACCTATAATTGGGCTTATCAGTCCCTTTGAGCTTTTGACAGTCATCTCAGCGTGTTGCCTCAACTTTGTTATATCGCAAAATCATTTTGACAGCAAGACTTGTTATCATAGATCATTGCTTGTTACTCACATAGACAAAGAGCAAATGCCCATTCCCTATGTTAATGGTATTCGAAATTATTGCTGCCATCTTTTCTAACAAGTAAGAATTATGGGATTGGATTTCTTTTGTCGGATCCTAACAGTGAAAATATTTTTATAGTTTAAAAAATATATTTTTTCTTTTAATTATCAATTATCAATTGCTAAATATATTGTAAAAATATGATATTTATTTGGGATAAATAATAAATTTATACTTTCTATATTTCTTAGTTATAAACCTTCACATTTTATTAAAGACTGGCGAGCAAAACTGTCACTAAATGATTTATGTTTTGTGGTATAATGACAATCAATGTTATATTTTTTAAAAATGATACTTTCTTGACAAATCAAACACATTACTGAACCTTTTTTTATTCAACACAACAAAATATTCCTCTTCACAGTTATCTTGAAACATTATTTTCATTCAGATATTTTTTGTTTGTTTTTGAAGACATCATTATGGGTGTTTAAATTATAATTTTATATAAAATAGTATGTTACAAAACAACTAAAGTTTTTTGAATCACTTATGATAAAAAAATATAATACTAATCATAAATATTATAAGTATTAATAAGAAATTTATAGTAATTTATAAATAACTATAAATCCCTTATAATAAACAAAACAGTCACTCGTAAATACATACACCTAACCTGCACCCATACATCAAATGTAACCGATATACATCATTATAAAATAGTACTACACTTGTTACAACGTAGTGAATGTTCGTTGCACAGGAGCAGGCAGGCAGATAAGTATCGTCTGTGTCTGTTTAACTGTCAATCAGTTGTTGCCATTAATTTCAAGATTTTAAAAATTTAAGTTCATGACTGTGTGTTTTGGGCCGCACGTGAAACCTGATGATCCATAGGTTGAGTATGGCAGTTATATACCATAGGCAGATTTGTGATGATGTTTACATAACAGAGCCAAGACAAATATCTGGTTTTTACTCCATTTGGCAGTTCATCAGAATAACAATGACATCTATGGTAAATAGAGGATACAGTGTGATGTGATGTGATCTAATATAGTATATCAGAAGATATAAGTGAATAGCTACCCCCTCAATCATTCCCCAAAATTCCCATCTTCATTCATTGGTTAATGACTACAGATTGCTCTTAAAAAACTACATAGCCAAAATAGGAAGGGACCTAAACTTTTCCTAAGAGGTGTATCTGTTGGCCTAGATAGTCAAATATAGTGATGTGTAAAAAATATGTAGTCATATAGACTAAAAAGCTCATTTACATCTACATAAGTTTGGGTATAAAAATTCCATTTCTGGAATTTTTGTATCCAAATCACAGGACCTGTTTAAAGAAATGAATAGATTGTACATATTGAAAAACTATTTTAATAAAAACTGTCAGCAATTGTAAAACAAATACGATTATTTTTTCAATATTATTGAAATGTAATCTATTTTTTCAATATAATTAAATTATTAAAAAAAAACAAATATAAAACAACCCAATATTATTTGTTTTATTTTGCATGATTTTTTCTGCCTCATTTTGTTTTTATCCTTATTAAAAACAAATTAATTAAAAAAAGTAACATTTTTTAGAATCTAGAAATTCTCAAGAATTTCTGAAAGAGAATCTGGAATCTTGAGAAATAAATTAATTACTAATTTGGGAATTCCTGAATCTCGAGAAAGCAAAATGTTCAGGAAAACACAATCACTAGATGAAAACAACAAGCACTGGTATAAAAACTTGGAAAACTTTAGGACTATAATTGATATTTTAAATAATTATTATTATAATAATTTCATATATATATTACACCCATTTTTGAGGTGAATATTTTCATAATTTAAAAAAATTGTATTATACAATGTAACTTTAAAATTACACTTTAGTATATCATCTTCAATAAAAAAATTTCTTTATTTCTTCTATAATTACAGCCAACAGGGATTGCTCAACAAAATATCTATTTTACTATAATATTAGAACAATTCTTATTGATGGTAATTTTTTAAACTTTTAAGTGATAATTCTTATATATTTTTTAATCAATTTCCTTTTAAAATACTTTTATTTTTCATATTTATTTTTTATTTGCTAATATAAAAAATATGATGGTATTTAATATATATTAAAGACAGCAATTCTATAAATTGAGTAGATTCATTCATATATCTGTAATTATTCATTAGATGCATATTATATATATACATATAAACTAACACAACTGTTTTCAATAACTAACCTTTCCTTGTACTTTTCCACCAAATGTAGATCTTGCATGATAGACAGCCACTGAGATGTCTCCTATAGTAGTTATATTTAAAGGTATTGTCACCTGGCTATCAGTCATATTGTAATGTCTGCCCAATATTTCAATTTAAATTTATCAAATTTTTAATAATTTAAAATTAATTACTAAAGAAAATATAACTACTTTATTTTTTCATATTCTTGTGAAGTTGTCAGTAGTCTTTCTTCACCTTTATGAACTTCTGCAAACGGTCTACATCCATCCCTTTCAAAAAATATGTTAAAGTATTTATATCGCATTTTTATTTTATTAAGATTAAAATTGGAATTTTACCTGAGTTTTGTGAATAATGGAACTGGTTTCATTGATATAGATACAAGAGTAATTAAATACTGATGTGGAATGATTGGACTTGGAGAGACTAATCCTGATACATAATGTATATACCTAAAAATATTTTAATTTTCCCACTATTTTATCTCTTATAATATTGGCAAATTATTTGAAATAGAAAATTTTACCTTAACTGTGATGGAACTAAATTTACAGGACATCGCTTGATTGCAAACATTTGCAATGCCTCTTCTGGAGTTTGAAACAGATGACAAAAGACAAGAAAACTACAGACAAGGACTGCTGAAGATGCTTTACCATCCTAAAAAAATTATCTAATTAATTAAAGCTTAATTTATTATTATTTAATAAATTTAAATTTTGATAACACTAACCAGACAATGAATAATACAAACATTACGAATATCCTGTTTTAACCAGGAATGCATACTACGACAGAGTGATACTAAAGTCTGAAGTGTTGGTGCTTTTCTCATTGGCCAACCAGCTTCAGCTATCTTTGCATTAAATTTAAAAGAAGTATAACTCCTTCCAGAAACATTATAGATAGCATAATGATTTCTATGTCGTGTATCCAGCAGACCCCTTACATCTTCTACATGATTCCTATAAGCAGATTCTAAACCTTCAGCAGGATATGACATAACTAATAAAAAAAATTTAATTTGATTCATAAAGGCTTATATCAAAATAATTGAAGAAAGCAAAAAACCTCACCAGCAATTCTACTTGTAACATAATTAAAATCTAAATCTTGTCTTGCTATTGTTCTAAAATATAATGAATAGTAATATTAGAAAATGAAAACAAATTATAAATTGTAATAATTATCATCATATCATTTCACATTTTAATAAATTGCATCTTAATAAAATGCAATTCAAACTCAATCATTCATATTATAAAAACTCAGCAAATTATCAATTTTAATTTGTGAAAATAATATCTCAAAACACAATCATCATTTTATTTAAAATTACACTTTAAAAATGAAATAAACATTAAAAATCCAAGAAGAAGGACAATCAGTAACTTTAAAGTCAATCAATTGCATTAATTCATTTTAAAATATTCTTTACATGAATTTTTAAGATTTTTAGGTATATATGTCCCTAGCATCTAATTAGCTCCAAAATGTTTATCCATTCATACATAAGACAAAATTCAATTCCTAATAAGATGAATTCTCATAAAAATTTGATACTGGATTATTCATAAAAATTTATCAAGTAATTAAATATTTTGATTAAAATCAATTGTTTTAAAAATTCAAGGATAAACATTTTTAGAACAATCTTAAATCTAAATGAATGTGTAAGACATGCTATCAATTAACTTCAAATAGAATCACATGATTATAGTTTATTATTGTTGTTGTTGTTGTTGTTGTTGTAACTGGTAGGCATACAGAGTAAAATGTTTGCATCATCATCTTTTTACATATACAGTGAAACCCCGCTCGTGCGTTCCCGTATCGTACAACTTTCCCGCTTTTTGTTTTTTAGCTATTTCATGATTTTGAGTTGATTTATTTACTATACATAAAGATTCCAGAACATTGTGTCAGTATACAGTATCTGTAAGATGAGAGTTTAAACTGATTAATAATGGAGGATATCTTCATTAATTAAATCCTATTAACTAACTAAATCATACTAAAATATTATAGTTATTTTCAATTGATCATCTTTCTGAGCTATAATCAGTTTGCTGAAGAATACAATCGCAGTTGTACACTTGCTTATTAGTCAATAGTTTGTTCTTGGTGACATCATAACGCTGCAGTGTAATAACAAGTGAAACATAGGATGCTATGTTATGACGGGAACATCCTGGTGACAATTGGTCTCAGATTTTCTGGGATTAAAGTCATGCCAAACTCTATTTGCACATTTTTAAATATTGATAAAAGGTTCATATTTAATAATGATAAACCATACATTATCATATTTATATTTTTAAAATTCAATGAGAATTTAAAAGTTTTCTGACTGATCTTGTTTTTATATCACAAATATTTTTTATATTAAGAACATTCAACAGTTTATTTCAATATTTATAAAATTTCACAGCACATTTAAGCTCTTGGGACCATCAAGTGCCATCATCATGCCCTTTCTAGAACAATCTTAATTTTTGGTAATTCTATATTTAGTAAATATCCCATAAATGACCTGGATTTTAAAATCCATTCCCTTTTAAAGTGGAAGTTTTTTATTTTTTAAAATTGCATGTCAAATCAACTACATATATTACATTGTTCAAAATTTAGCTTCGAAACATGTCAAATCAGTATTGTCAAGTTCAATACCTGTCAACAGTGGTTTACTGTTCAAATTCTATAGTTCCAGTGATATGGAATGGTTTTTAGATGATACAATTAAGTTTAAGAAGTGTATTTGTATTTTTGTTGTTGTTAATTAATAAAATAGTGAATCTGGTAATTCAGCAAATACTTGAGTATAAAAATGTTAAAATAATACTTTTGAATTTTTTCCTTCTTGGATTGATATGAGTAGTAAAAATGAGTAGTAAAATAGTCACTCTAAGTATTTATAAACTTCATTACACTATTAGGGGGGAAGTATTAGATTTGTGACAATAAATGATGTATAGCAGGGGTTCTCAACCAGGAGTATCCATACCTGAAGGGGTATGGGACTCGATCTCTGGATACTGGTATTTATTTTATTTAATGTATTAATTTATATTTGGATAGTACGTGAATATTTAAATTTAATGTGTGTATTTACTGAACATTGGGGTATGGGACAATCCAGTGAGGGTCTGGAGTCTTCAAAAGATTAAGAACTTCTTTATGTAGAGGAAGGGAATAATACAAATTACAACATCATGCTATAAAAATGACAAATTCTGCACTATTCATTTCAATTTACTCAGATTGTCTTTATGTAAAAGCAAACAATAAGCCAAATCTTACTTATTTAGCTTATTGTTTGCTTTTATTTAATGTCTAAAGTAAGAAGTTTTTCAATATGAATTGTCTTTATGCTCCTTCCTCTTTGTTTATAAAAAATGGATTTCCAATAATTTGCTATAACATTTTTGCTTTTTAATTTTCATTGAGAAAAAATTGAATTTATTGGGCCATATACTATGACCTGATATCATTTTTTAATTTTGGATTAGGAATCAAAATAAAAAAACGAAAGAATACAAAAATCATTTATGCCTAATTTTCATATGTAAATTTGATGCATTTTTTCGAATTTATTTTGTTGGATAAAGAAAATTTTTATATACAGTGAAACCCTGCTCGTGCGTTCCCGTATCGTACGACTTTCCAATACAGTGAAACCCCGCTCGTGCGTTCCCGTATCGTACGACTTTCCATGTGAACTTCGTTGATTATGTTGATAATACAGTGAAACCCCACTCGTGCGTTCCCGTATCGTACGACTTTCCCGCTGCTCGTGCGTTCCCGTATCATACGACTTTCCCGCTTTAAACGTCTATTTTTGAAGTCCTACATTTTCCTTTCCCTCTTCCTACGTTTTAATTATATAACTTTTCCCGCTTCCTACATCCAAAAATTTTACGGAAATGTCATTCCATTTTTGGTTTTTCACTTTTGTTTTGTAGTTAAAAATTAATTATTTATAAACAGTATTCGAAATAGAACTGTAAATTTACTTTTGACAGCAATATGAGAAAACTTAACTTGTAATTTCGGAGATAGCCTAAATAAAGTAGGAACGAGGGAACGACAATCGTATTTAAAATTTCATCATCCATTAAAATAAGAAAATTAAAAATGTATACTGTAATTATGAATGCCACCTGGTTAGTTTCGATGTTGTAAAAAAAGAAATT
>AYEL01086093.1:0-75188 GCA_000484575.1 Olivierus martensii
TGTACCGGTAATTTTTCAGGTTAAATCTTTCTACAAGACAATATAGACTAACACAATGGAGCGGATCGTTTCTTCACGTCCTATTACATACACATCGTCGACACACTGTCGCCACACTAATATAAACATCCATTCTTTAGTAAAATTATAAGTAAATATCATCATTGATAAATAATACATAACAATATGGCAACACTAGCGTGATGAGAATCAGTTATCTATCGTTGTGAGTCTGGAAAGTATGCCTCTACTTAAGAGTCTATCGTTACTGTACCTAGTGATATTCATTTACAGTGTCGATTTTATTTAAAATTTTTAAATCTTTGCCAAGATGTCAAGAAAGGATTTTATACTTTCAAGTAAAATTGCTTTGTTGGATAAAATTAAAAGCCAACCATTTAATACAAGCTTTCGTAGACTCGCTGAAATAAACCAAAATCTACCATAGCACGTCTCCTACAACAAGAAAATCAACTGCATGAGGACTAGGCATTACAGAAATTAATTCTGGGAAAATTCAAAAGAAAGCGTGATGGAAAAGATCCAGAAGTCGAAGAAGCATTAGATCAATTGCTTTCTATAGTTAGTGAGCAAGGCATGAATATCAGTGGCCCAGTGTTGAAGACGAAGTCAGAGGAGATCGCTAAAAAGCTAATAATTAGGTATCTATTTTAATAAAGCATTAAAATAGGTAGATAATTATTATTTTTTACCTATTATTTATTTACCTACAAATTACATATTTTATTTTAGAATTTATCATTACTTCATTTAATTGGGACAAAATGGCTTAGTCCCGACGTGTCCCAATTAAACGGAATCCATTGTATTCATTTTCAAAAATTCATTTCTTTTATGAAAAAAAAAAAATAAAAATGCAATAAGAGTTGATCAGTAATTGAATGTTAATATCATATTGGAAGGTGGCATCATTTCAGTTATAGTGAACATAATATCAAAGTCCATAAAAGTTCATTATAACCAGAGTTGACTATATTATCTTTTGCATTTGTTAAAATCTATAAAAGACAAAGTCTAATGAAGACAAAACTAATCTTCAATATAATAAAACACAGTATTATTCCAAAAATCCCTATTCAATCCCAGGTTGAGGCATGCTAATTTAGTTATTAGATCATAGAAAAAGGGATGCTTTATTTATTAATTTAAGTATTAATTCAAAGATGGTACAAATTATTTCTAATTGTTAAAATTTTACTTAACCAAGGGTTTAATTTGGCAAGTTAGGCTTATTTAGAATAAAATAAATACTTGAAAATACTTCAGTAATGAGTGAAATATAGCATAGAAATATATTTCTACAATAAATTAATTTGTGATTGTGTAAATTATAACACATGTAAAGAATACTCCAAAAAATCATAATTAGAGCTACTTCACAGTTATATCACAAAATATCCTTTGTTGATCATGGCAATTAAAAAATTGGCTTTCTTCTTGAATTTTCTATATAGACTTCACAATCTTTATTTCCTGCAATTGTCAACAGCACTGGTCTCAATAATTGAGAATTAATAATTTTAAAGTGTAAATTATTTAAAAATAATCAAATAATAATTTATTCATTCCACTTACTGATGTACTGTCTGCATGACTCTTGATGAAGTATCACGAATATTTTTCAACAGGCTACCTGCACCACCCCGAAGTGTGTTAAATAATCCAGCACCACCACTATTAGCTATATTGGCATTCATATGCTGTGGAGGATATTGCACAGTTTGTTGATGTTGAGATGTTTGGTGCAAAGGAGATTCATATTCGTTGCTTGTTTTTCTTGATGATACTGGAGAATGATGAGCTAAAAATTACAATTTTTTTTAAATAATGCAACATCGTACATTATAATAATTTATCTTTCTATAAATCTATCTATTAATACTTCTTAATTTGTTGACATACTAAACGAGCTGTCCTCGATTTCCATGAAATGTTAATTTATCTATCATGTTTTTATACTGTTTGTGTATTTATTGTGGATTAATATTGTTTTAAATCAAATAAAACAATATTAATCACAATAAATACTGATTGTTAAAAATTCCAGTATATGTTTTACGATACTTTTATTTCATGGATATATATTTAGAAAGAAATTTAGAACATTAAAAACAATTTTCTCTCTAAATTATAGTTTTATTGTTATGTCTACATACTTTCATGATTTAAACAATTAGCCTTTAAAAAAATAATTTTAACAAAGAATTGTAAATCTATACTATAAACACTTCACTTGTATTTTACTATTCATATCTATGATCAGAAACATTTGTCTTTGACAGACTTACTATTTGTTTCATCAATACACTGTTATTATGATTAATGATATTACTAAATATTGTTAATGAAGTTTTGTTTGATTTGACTGATTTTTTGATTGTTTGATTTGAACATTTGATTTTTAATTCCTGTAATAATAAATTAATTTCTATGTTATACTATATATATATTGAAATAAATAGTCAAAAATGAATGCATTAAATGGTAAGAATAATTTCAGCATAATAATCACTGTACTAAAAAACAGATGCTGTAATTTTTTTTTGGGCAACAGTAGTTTGAATAACTGATATTCAGATAATTTGATGCTGTACTCTGTACAGTTTTTCTAGGATGAATCTTTAACATACTACAATTGGTGATTGCAATTTTTAAGTTACATCAAGAAGAGAATTTAAAAATCTCTCTCTTCTAACAATTTAAAAACTATATGAAAATTACCACAAACTTTGTTATAATAATTAGAATGGTGACATCACTCATAACAATTGCTATCTTTTATTTATCATGTGATTTGCTAATTTTTATTCCATCTTAAGATAACCAATAGATATTTATTCAATGGAGTTATTATTATAATATCAGCTTTATACTATCAGTTAATAATATAACAATGATTCAATGTTTGTGGCTATAATTATTAATTCCACATCATTATTGGCAGTTAATGTTACTGCCAATGATGATGTGGAATTAATAATTATAGCCACAAACATTGAATCATTGTTACTCCTTTTCTCTTGTTCTATTTTTATTTTTATATTTATTATTTTGCTAGAAATAATTTTTTATGTTGCAATTATTTTAAATGATATTAATAACTTATGAGAATTAGTGAAATAAATGATTCAATCTTTAACCAGCTATCTGTGATATATTTCAAAATAAACCTAATTAATAAAAAAAAGTAATATTGTGAAATATTGCTTAATTTTCATCAAAATCTTTTGAAATTTTTACAGTTTATTACATAGAAAACAAATATAGCATGAATTGAGGACAATTACTACAGAATAAAACTAACGAAAACACAAAGTTAAAATCTAATCCTGATCTTAACAGGTGTTTAATGTAGTTTAATGCGTGAGAGACAGACAGACCTATGAACATACCCATGAGAGCGAATCTTTTTCTTCTTTTCTTCATATTTTCTTTAGTTTCTTGAACTGATGACAAAAATACTGATGAACACAAAGACGATGACATCCATTTGACCACAAACATAGTTAAACAGGAGAAGTGAAGAGGGGATGAGCTGAGCCACAGCCAGCTAGCTACAACCAGAGCCAGAGCAAAACTCTGCAAACTGTTAAAAATCCTTTCTTTCCTTTTTCACTCCTCTTACTTTCTTTAAATTTTCTAATCATGTCAAATTGAAGAGAGTATTCAAAACGAAACTAAATTCTTCATTCAAAAAGAGAAATTCTATTTCTTGCATCTCATGCAAGAAATAGAATTTCTCTTCTATTTCTTGCATGAGATGCAAGAAATAGAATTTCTCATTGGTGCAGAAAACAATCAAAATAATATTTCTCTAGTTTACTTTTATCAGGACCCATGACCTCGAGTCACTGGATCCCTCGGTTTGTTTCTTTCTCAGGTATATTTTATGAGTTTATCTGACAAGTCTAACATTCCATTTCTCTCTCCTGATCAAAAAATCATTCAAAAATAATAGTTTATCCTGGTTAATTTTGTTAGCATTACAATATAAAAATGAAGTTGTTATATTTAATTCATACAATTAATTTAGTAAAAAGTTACTCACAAAGAACTAAAATTATACTTTTAAAGTTTCACAAATATTTGTTAAAAGAGAACTTTCCGACAAAATAGAGCTCTCTGAAACAGTTTGCCATCACATCATGTCATTCTTTAGTTCAGTTGTTAATCATCTTTTTTTAATTACAAACAATTTAAATCCAACAATATCATTATTAAAATTAATAAAATTATAACCATACAAAATATATTTAAGTAAATGATAATTAACGTATTGTAATGAAAATAAATTATTTAATTAATTAAAAACAGACGTGCAACAGTTTACTAGTTTTATTTTCTTAAAGATGAGATAGACAATTATTATTTTAAATTCTGCAAACAAAATCTGATTCTATTGTTTGTTTGTCTTATATATTTGACACCTGCAACTGATGTGACATCGTCATTTCGAATTCCATTAGAAGAAGAAGAAAATGTCTCTCCAAGATCCTACATGATGAAAATATAGATATTTTTAACCTTTAACGCTCCTCAAATTAAAAAAAAAAAAATGCCCCATACTAGAAAACAATCAAAATAATATTTCTCTAGTTTACTTTTATCAGGACCCATGACCTCGAGTCACTGGATCCCTCGGTTTGTTTCTTTCTCAGGTATATTTTATGAGTTTATCTGACAAGTCTAACATTCCATTTCTCTCTCCTGATCAAAAAATCATTCAAAAATAATAGTTTATCCTGGTTAATTTTGTTAGCATTACAATATAAAAATGAAGTTGTTATATTTAATTCATACAATTAATTTAGTAAAAAGTTACTCACAAAGAACTAAAATTATACTTTTAAAGTTTCACAAATATTTGTTAAAAGAGAACTTTCCGACAAAATAGAGCTCTCTGAAACAGTTTGCCATCACATCATGTCATTCTTTAGTTCAGTTGTTAATCATCTTTTTTTAATTACAAACAATTTAAATCCAACAATATCATTATTAAAATTAATAAAATTATAACCATACAAAATATATTTAAGTAAATGATAATTAACGTATTGTAATGAAAATAAATTATTTAATTAATTAAAAACAGACGTGCAACAGTTTACTAGTTTTATTTTCTTAAAGATGAGATAGACAATTATTATTTTAAATTCTGCAAACAAAATCTGATTCTATTGTTTGTTTGTGTTATATATTTGACACCTGCAACTGATGTGACATCGTCATTTCGAATTACATTAGAAGAAGAAGAAAATGTCTCTCCAAGATCCTACATGATGAAAATATAGATATTTTTAACCTTTAACGCTCCTCAAATTAAAAAAAAAAAAAAACCCCATACCCTCCAAGGAAATATGAAATATGATACTCAATATTCGATAATTTGCCATAACTTTTTTGCTTTTTAGTTTTTTGGCACGAAAAAAATTATATTTTGTTGTCCATATACTCTGTCCTGATATCGTTCTTTAATTTTAGTTATAGGACCAAAAGAAAAAAAGAAAAAAAATACGAAAGAATTAGGCCTAATTTGCATATGTAAACAAAACATATATAGGTCGCTTTATTTCGCTGATAAGTTAAAATTTATAAATTCTTAAATAAAACAAATTTATCGAATTTTGTGTGTGAAAAAGTGCTAAAATCGTATTATTTACAAGGGGCCAAACTTTCCCAAATTTTAATTTACAGGATCAAGATATCTCTGTAAAAAAGAAGTAAGTATAAAATCTGAAGGAAATGTGAAACATGATTTTGAAGTCGGACAAATTCGGACAAACTGTTCTTGATTTTTTGGGGGGGTGCAAAGATCAATTATATTAATTAATTCAGATTGGGTTCAACTGAAAGGGGGTAATTAAAAATTTATTAAAATATCGACATAAAATCAAATTTTTGAATAATACAATAGAAATATGGAAAATATGATAGAATTTGAGATTTTAACCATTTTTTCTCGATTTACGCAAAAATTACAAAGTTATTAAGTTTTAAATTTTGTCTCGGGAGATCAGGCGGTGGAGTGTTAAAGGTTAAACTGCAATGAAAATTATTGAAAAAACTGATCCTCAGATATATAAAGTTTGAGAAATAAAATGATCCAAGTTTTCACATTTAAGAAATTTGACTCATTAAAAAATTAGAAATTAAAATAATTTGCATCTGCAAATCAATAATTGAATAGTAGTAATAGTTTATCATTATTTTCAATTTATGATCTGTAAACTTTTCAATTTTCTGATGCTAGATTTTATTAGATTCTTATTTTATTATTGTATTAAATATTGTAATTCTATAGAAAATATTTTTGAAAGTTTATTTTTACATGCAATTAATAATTATAATAATTGCTGCTGATTATAATAATTCATATGTAATAAAGTATTTTTAAATTTAATAATAGCTATCAGGAACAGCATTACCTTCAGAATCCATATATTTCAAAAATAGAAGAATTGAAGCCAGTAAAGAATGTGATTGGGGTAGAGATTTAAGCCAGAATGGAGTTATTGTTCCTGTGAGTAATAATATATTATTGTTGGAAATTCAATATAAGTGTTTCCTTAAATTATGAACATTCAAATGATGAATTTTTGTACATATGAACATGCCATTTTATTTTTTAATTTTAAAAAATTTCAAAAATTGTCCAATATTATTACAATAGTGAAATGATCTAGCACAGCTATTCTCAAATGTAGCCACACTGTGCACATATGGCCTCAAAAGATTTTAATGCAGCCACAAGAAAATAGTTTAATGTGTAAATGAGTATCAAAAATTAAGGAAAATGGATATAACTACATTAATTTCCTATTTATTGCATTTATAAAAATATACTGTTCATTCTGCCACTTAAAAAAAAACAGCACAGTACTAGGCAGAAAAAATTTTTATTTCAGAAAAGAAATGTTTTTGACCATTGTCAACTGATGTAGATCAGGTCGAAAACTTCTCTTTTCTGAAATAAAAGATTTTTTTCTGCTTAGTGCTGTACCATTTTTGTCTTTTTGTACTGTTCAGAATAAATTAACAGAACTCATCAGAAAAATGCCCTTAGAATAGTATGATCATACTTTTAATAATTCAAATCAGTAAAATTATCTTTTTTTTAATTAAAAGAATATTTTCAAATAAAAATTGAATGATTGTATAAATTGCTTGTTTTCACTCACTATAAAAACAATAAAATTAAAAAATAATAAATGTTTGTCACACTATGGGAAAGGTCAGCCACTAGGCTAATAACTTCTGGTGGCTGCATTAATGATCACAGAAAATTTTTCTGTGCTGGTCTAGTAAATGCTTGTAAAAACCATTACATTATTTAATGTGTGACCAAAGTATTTCAAGATAGCAAAGCTTCCATTAGAAATACTTGTACAGGAGATCTCTGACTTATGATGATCACCATCAATAATTTTGCAATAATGAAAATTAAGTCAATTGTCCAAATAGCCAAGTTGTCACCAGAATGGAATAGTGTCATACCAGTGTCTCCATCATTCAGTATTTGTTTTTAATTTCAGGTCTCATACTTTTAGATTTTTTAGCTGTTTATTTTTGATCCATTCAACCCCATCCTAAATGCATGGAAGTATGGAATTCCGATTCCATATATGAAACATTGTTGATAAATCTGGCCCAGGCATCATTTCACCTACTATATAGTCATACTGGCTTTACTACAGGTGTGAGTAGTTTGTAGTTAAGTATGGAATGAATACTATTACGCAATAATCAGTTAATAATTGAGAAGTGACATTAAAAAAATAATTACTTATTTTTACTAGGCATTACTGCAGGTGTGAGTAGTTTGTAGTTAAGTATGGAATGAATACTATTATGCAATAATCAGTTAATAATTGAGAAGTGACATTAAAAAAATAATTACTTATTTTTACTAGAAACTTAGGTTTGAATTAAGCTGCTACAGCTACTTTCTGCAGTGACCATTTTTAAAATCCCATAGACTATCCAACATGTGGGATTAATCAGAAGGTTGAAGGATGGTCGATAGTACCATTATCTTGAAGATACATTTAGCAAAAAATCTCTCAACTGTTCCAAACAGTTAATTCTGCTGAACACAGCTATTCCTATACATCAGTATTAAAATCAGTACACATTAATTACATCTCTTTGTTCTAGCACTCTTGTGAATTATTCTCATTCATAATATGCCTTATCCATAACTTTTAAATCAGCAATTGTTTTACTTTCTTCATAATCATGGCATCAATGTCTTCCTGTCAAATATATTTCCCAAATACATACAGGAATCCCTTGATTAGTGTGGGTTTGAATAATGCAGTTTTGATTAGTGTACAAAAAAAAATTTGAAACTATCCATTGATATATGCAGTATAAAATTTGATTAGTGCACTTCAACAAGTGCAATTATTTATTTATTTATTTTTTCAAATCCTCTGAAGCGTTGGAACTGAATCTTGAGGATTGTAGTCTACATGATTACAGCACTGCAATAAATTTATTTACTTTTTAATATATTAACATTACGGCTTTCATCATCTAATTGTTATATTTTAAATTCATTTGTAATTTTATTTATTAATAAATTTAGCGTGAATGGAACCTATCTAATAGTAGTCATTGAAATATTATATAGCAGGGGTGGCCAAGCTTCATATCACTGAGCCATTTAGGAAAATCTCAGATTAGAGCCATATCAGTTTTTTCAAGTAATCTTGACAATGGTTCAAAAATTGTTTATTATATATTTCACATGCATTTACTTCATATAGATGCATACTACTTTTTACAATTAATAAATTACAAATATATTATTTTTTTAAATTAAGTAGGTATTTGCTCGATATTAATTATTGATTTTCATGGTATGGAGCCACACTGAAGGTACCAAAGAGCCTCATGTGGCTTGCAAGCCGCAGTTTGGCCACCATTGTTATATAGCTAGCCTTGCCTTCAGTTTCTCTCCAGTATTTGATGTCTATGGACGTGCAATTATTTTTTACAAAATTTATGCAATTTTGTAAAAAATAATTTTTTTATGAAAAATAAATTTTAAACTGTATTTAACTGTCTAAAAACAACTGCTTAACTATAATACTCAAGTAATAAACACAAAAAAGCACTTTTTTGCAGTAAGATAACTTTTTATTTAAAAAAGATTCTGCTAACGTTTTCGATCTGTGATCATCATCATGCGGAGTTCTAAAGAATAACAAAGTTTAAAAGGAATGATTATTGTCATAGCAACCTTTAACTTCTTATTACGCATTCTTTTGAAAATGTTTGAAAAGTTTTTTACAATTTAGAATAAAGAACCTGTTAGTGTTAACATAACTACAGAAACATAAGTGTAAATAATACGATAAAATGTAAAATGAAGTAAAGTGTAATAAATTAAAGTAAAATAAAGTAAAAATAAAATAAAAAATAGAAATAAAAAATAAAAACATAATTAAGGTAGGTCTTGTTGGATGACCTTCCTTAGTATTATTAAATGTTGTGGTACTCTGCAAACACTCTTAACAACCAAAGGGAGTACCGTAACATTTAATAATACTTTGGAAAGTCATCCAACAAGACTTATCTTAATTATGTTTTTATTTTTTATTTCTATTTTTTATTTTATTTTTACTTTATTTTACTTTAATTTATTACACTTTACTTCATTTTACATTTTATTGTATTATTTACACTTAGTGTTACCATAACTACAGAAACATAACAGGTTCTTTATTCTAAATTGTAAAAAACTTTTCAAACATTTTTAAAAGAACGCATAATAAGAATTTAAAGGTTGCTATGACAACAATCATTCCTTTTAAACTTTGTTATTCTTTAGATGCGCCTGATGATGATCACAGATCGAAAACGTTAGCGGAATCTTTTTTAAATAAAAAGTCTTAATCTTACTGCAAAAAAGTGCTTTTTTGTGTTTATTACTTGAATAAATTTTAATTCTTACTATAAATTTTTAAATACCTATACATATTCCTCAATGATTTTTTAGTGGTTGAAGAACATTTTTTTAATTACATAATATGTAAACATAAACAAATTTGCAGTTGTTATAAATATCCATATTTACTACAGCATTATTAATAATAAATTTATGTTTTCAGTAATAAGTTTTACTGGCAAAAAAATAATAAAATAATCAGAATTTCAGTTAGATCTACATTCCTTAATTATAATTTACACAAGCAAGTTTTACACTTTATACAATATAATTACAACATATTATATCGTTTGAAAAATTTCATGTTTAAAGCTCAATCTTCTATAAATATAACTAATAAGCATAGAGTAAAGAAAAAAAAATGAAGTTAAATATAGTATTTAATGACCTGTATTTAAATATTTAACAGATTAAATGAAATTAACTGTGCAGATGTTATGCTAATACTGTTCTCTTGATCATGTATCGGTTATTACTTAAAATTTTTATGAATGATGACATTTTAAGCTAGGAGTTACGGTATTTTAGAAATATAAGAAATATTCCATATATTTTATGCTTACATTCTGGGTGACACGTATAAAAGTATCAGTAATTTCATTAAATGTCTCTTATAATTTTGCAGAACTGTTTAACAATATGCAGTAAACATGTCAGAAGTAAAGAAGAAAATGTTTATATATCATTAAAAATGCCTTTAGAATAAATTAATGAATTGTATTTTTAATTTTTATAAATGTTTTGTAGCATAATCTATTTGAATATTTGAAACATTTGTGAAATTTAATCAATATGATTTGAAAATGTGTTAAAGAATTTTTACATATTTTTTTTTTATTGATTTTTATCTGTAATTTCTTTTATCCACTGATCGTCTTATCCTTTAGCAAACGTAGCTATTAAGTGTATCAAAGAAAAGATTTATTTAATAAAAAAAAAGAAATAATATAAAATGTTTTTTAATTGAAAAAACGATTTTAATCACAAAAGTAAAAAAACAAGCGCCCTTTAGCAGTCAAAAAGTTTTTGACTGCTAAAGGGCTTTATTTTTTACTTTTGTGCAGTCTTAGTGGACTTTTATTACAATTTTAATCATTTTTAAAAAATAAAAAATACTCTGTTGATGAATTTGATTTTTATAAATTTTCATGTTTTGTAGCATAATCTATTTGAATATTTGAAACATTTGTGAAATTTAATCAATATGATTTGAAAATGTGTTAAAGAATTTTTACATATTTTTTTTAATATTTAAAAAAAAAAATTAATTTATTATACAGTCAAATTTTAAAATATTATTCTCTAAATTATTAATATCGCAAGACTTCCTTGTAAATTTCCCGTAGTAAATAATAAAATTTAGTAGTAGATAACGAAAATTCTTTAAATTTTAGATGCGAAACCCGTAGTAAAAAATACATCTACTGTCTATATATAAATCACTAGACGAAATTTTGCAATATTTGTTGCTGAATTAATTTGTAATCATTAATAGTGGAAATCTGGAGAACGAAAATTTAAAAATAAAACAAATATTATGTAAAAATGAAAAAATAAAATCGCAGGTATTTTATAAAATATTTATCATCATAAATCTCATATTTTGACATTAATATTTAAATGCTTAACAAAATAAACATGTGTAAAAGAGCAACTGAAATGTCATAGAATGTCTTTGCAAAAAATATGATGACAAAGGTTACAAACAACGAGCTTGATATTTACAAAACGAGAATGAATCTTGAACTTAGATACATGACACAAGATTCGTATTACTAGATGCAGAAACGTAAATAAAATTTGATCTACAGTAATCAAAAATAATTTATTTACACTTAACGATTGTTTATCAGCATTATATAAATATAAAAAAATAATAATAATGAAATAAAAACTGTATAGAGATTTTTTATGTAATGATTAATGGAAAAGATAACTTTCCTTCATTTCAATTTTACTCCTTTTTTTCCCGCATTATTTTGTTCAATTTGATAATTAATCATGGTAAATTTCATTGGAAAAGTTAAGATAATGTAAAATACAATGGATACTTGGTCAGCTTCTGAGCGAGAATGGTGTCAAGATCGTAAAATTTGAACAATCAGTACATTGTTCAGCTGTCAAACATTAATGCTTGAATACCAGTTTTTCGTGTTCGGGTAATAACAACGTTTAAGAATAATTAAAATTATAACAAATGGAAAAAATTTGATTAACCCATTAAGTATTAACGTATTCTCTTTTATAAATTACCAGTGACCTTAATCCCAACACTTAACACATTAACAGAAATAATTATTCGGATACTTTTCTATGGTTCCAATTATTAAAGGGCATTCGAGCGTATTATTATAACAATATTTCTACATTAAAATATCTTTTTTTTTTTTTAATTATAAACATATGAATTCTGAAGCTCAATTGTAAAAAAGTTTTTCTTCTATCAGAAGCACAGTTTTAATTCTGATTTTCGCTGTTAGTTGCTCATTAGTGAAGCAGTAAACTTAATTTACGACACTTGTGTGCATCATTAATTCTTTCGCAAACCAATTTTTTGAATATAAATCACATTATTCTGTTGTAAACTTGTTTATGCATCAAAACAGCCGAAAGACTGGGTTGTAAAAATTCACAAATATTATGTAGTTAATAGATGAATAATAATTTTTTTATGGTCACATATTATGTAAAAAATGAAAATTTTAACACACATTAAAGTTACCTGGCAAATTACTTATATATAGTATATATTTTGTTCATAAATCATCGTTGTCGTCCTTCTTAGCGATGTGGTAGTAACTTAGATCGTTTTTGTATTCAACACACGGTGAAAAATATCTTGCCAGATTAAATCCTACAAACATTCCCGTTCCCACTACTAAACTCACTTTCAATAATCCAGACAAAGAATTATGATTATAAAATTCAGTCATATTCTGTTTACAAACTTCTTTATGATCTCTTGAAAAACGACGAAGTATAAAACTTCGGATAAACCTCATATTATTTTTAGTCATGCCTGAGATGTTCAGTAATATGTAAAAAACCTTGAGAAAACCAGTTATTTGTTTCCAAAAGTATCTTCTTAGAGAAAAAAAATTTGAAAAAGTAAAAATAAAATCCGTTCGAAACTAGTAAGCAACTTTTTTTTTGAAATTTAAAATTTTCGAATTTTTCAAGATTAAAGTGTAAAAAAATGCATGGAATGTTATTAAAAAATATTTAAATCAGCTCAATCTTTCATTGAATGATTAAGATAAAATCCCATTACTGTACTGTATTTATAATTAAAAAAAAAAAAAAAAATCAAAATGATATGTATCGGTGTCAGGTTTTGGTGGTTACATCAAGGTCAGCGAAATAATTGAATTAAATAGTTTACTATACAGCAATCGACTTAGAGCAGTCGAATTTACATCAGACACGATGAATATTATTCACATAAGTGACTGTTATGACTTAGAACTTGCACTGTTCTACATAACAGTTGTGATCCTATTGGGACCAGCAGTTTTCGTTTCAAATGAAAACAGTCTTGAAGGTTTAGAAATTGAAAAGCCTGAAGTCTGAAGAATAGTTAACACAAAGGCATTATTGTTTACCCTATGCAGGTCTAGGGTGAAGTAAGCTTAAGGTTTGGCTATTGTTCCCACGATTCTTTGTGCTCCCATTCGGGTAGTGGAGAAGGATCCGATGAATGGTCCTCGGGAACTATGGATGTGAACCATGGTTTGTCAATGGATGGGTTGGGTCTATTGTAATATTACAATAGTTTCTGCAACGACACATATGGGGAAGAGGAAGTAAAAACCGTGTCTGGATTTTTGTTGGGCACACAAATCACTTGGCCATTCCCGACATCCGGTTCAACAATCTCGAAAAAAGATCTTCGACTTTTGAAAAGAGTGGTTGGGTTGTCTGTGGGAATAAGAGCGAGCTCAGAAGAGAAAGCATGACTTCTTTATGTAGATTGAAGGAAATGGGTTATATGCTTTGATATGAAATCTTTAATGGTCTCACGCTATAAAAGAAGGCCTGAATATATAGAAACCATCACTCTTAAAACTGTCAAAGTTATTTTTAGGATGTTGAAGGGTTTTACTAGATCCATAACGTTTACTTGTCAATTTTAATAGTATGAGATTTGATTTTTAGTTCTCCCATGCTTAAAATAAAATTATTTTGTAATTTTATATATAAAAAAAATTATTATACAAAATTAATCTAACAAAATTTTATTTACATTTAGTAATATCAAAATATACTGTACTAAAATTTGATTCTTCTAAATTTAAGAAATATTAAAAACTTGCATATGTAGATGAAACAGAGTTAAAAAATTTCTTATGTATCTAACCAGTAATGGCTAAATTATGTTGAAGAAAATTTTATGTAGAGTAAAGAATAAAGAACATAGAAAAATGTTTTCTAATGAACATTTTACTTAAATATATCAAAAATTCTACATTGCAATAACAGAACTGATAATAGCCACTGTATTCTTTAATATTGGAATTAGATCTCAGTGATATTATGCAGTTCAAATGGGAGCAACCCTAATTTGCCTCAAAATTAGAATTTCTGCAATTAATATTTAATAGGCTAAGTATTTGCAATTCTTTACATTGCAGATACATATTCATTTCAGTTTGTCAGTTATAAATTTGATTCATTTATTTCATCTAAGTTCCTCAGCATAAACTTAAGTATTTGTTTTAAGTTAGTGAAACGTTTTTCTTAGAATATTTTCTTTGAAGTTCTCAAAAATTCACTAAAACTGATTAATCACGAATGCATCTATATGATCACTCACATCAAATCTATGAAAATACAACATGGGCATTCGGACAATAAGACGAATTTAAAAAATAAATAAATAAATAGGTGTATAAATTGCATTTTCGACTTACTTAAAACTTAATTTTTATACATAAATCTTTAGAAGTGATTGCATTTTTTTTAAAATTGAGAGATACTTACATATATCTGTGAATTCGAAGTTATGATAGCCCAAGATAGGCCGGGACGAGTGCAATATTGTCTGCTGCATAATATTGTCGCCCATCCGGACCTGGCCAGGTTTAATTGAAAGAAGTGACCTCTAAAACTCTTAAGAAATATCTGAAATACGTTTTAAAATTTTATCATCTAATCATGTTAAACGTGTGCAAATACAAAGAAAAGAATAAATTGGTTGCGTTGTAGTACAAATATTTTAAGATAATAAGTTATGTATTAAAAGAGAATTATTTAAAAACAATTTCAACTTACCAGTGAAGCGTCCAACGTGGTTACATCTTCGATGTTCAGTGTCCAACTGTCATCTCTGCAGTCTTTGTCTGGCCAGGGGATCATCGTGGGTCTCAGAGCAACTTTCATTGTGCTTTCCCAAGGTGTGCCCTCCCTGGGGCTGATCCCCTCGTCACGTGACTACCTCGGCAGAGAGAGAAAGAGAGAGAGAGGTACGTCCCACTGACCTATTAGGTGAGAGCAGCAGCAAACATGGGAAAGGAACCGTTTCTGAAACACCTTGATCCTGAGACCGCCGCCGGCTTTCTTCTAGTCCAAAGGTCTTTTTTCTTCTCTTGTTACGTACAAAAATCTTTTAGTTTAGAACATGTTTCTTATTCAAGTAAATAACGCACCTTTTTTTTTCACAACTCCAGATTAAGTCTGAAAATTCATACAAAAAATTTCTGCGGATTAAAAATCGAATACAATATTACGAATAAAAAAACGCATGTAAAAATAAATATTAATAAATGTTAAATTATATAGAATTAAAATTAATATTTTTTATATTAATTAAGTTTTGAAAAAAAGCATATTTTTTATTCTATTAAATGCTTTTGTGTAAGAACTTTTAAATTAAGGAAACTCTGGATTTATTATGGAACTAGATCTTTGTCTTAAGGGTAGTTTAAATAGTGTCAATGTGTATATAATTGTTACAATTTTCTGAAATAATATTCTTCAAATTACAAAATATAATAAATTATTAATGAGAAATTTTTTCTGAATAGAAAATAAAAAGATTAATAAGGATAAACTCTATGTAAAAATAGAACAAAAAATTTAAAGGAAGAGAACTGATCTGGAGATAACTTTTTATTTTGACTTAAAAATAAATTTTGTAAAAATTTACTATGGAAGTTTTTAGACTGATATAAAGTTAACAAATCAAAACTCTTTAAAAAATACAAAAATATTTTTTATTTTAACTTAAAAATAAATTTTGTAAAAATTTACTAAGGAAGTTTTTAGACTGATATAAAGTTAACAAATCAAAACTCTTTAAAAAATACAAAAATACTGTACTTAGCTCTTAAAATAAATTCTTGAAATTCAACTGTATATCCAGTAAGATTGATATCCACCTCAAATTTTCAATTTGTCTTTCTGAAAAAATTCGTGAGGTTTCTAACAGCGAATAAGACAAGTCCTCGAACCTTAAAAGATATTCAGCAAGATGACCTCACAAACTTGTCTCCAGCAAAGAATAAATCAAAAGAGGCCTCCCCAATCCCGACTACTAAGACATATAGTTGTATATTCAACACATTGACATATATAAAAGTTGATATTTCTCGAAAAATATGGCAGAGAAAAGATGATTCTCTCTTTTTTTCGATCATGTGGAGCGGAATCTTGGAAGGTATCTGGTCGTTTCCGTTTAATACCGTTTCGGAATTGGTAAAGAAAAATAATTTGATAAGTGAAATACAGTACTGAAGACAACTATTTAGTCGTAAGAGTCTCCACCCAGTATTATCGCTGAAGGGTTTTTGTCCCCATTAGTTTATTACTCGGAGTTAAGGTAGCTTGAGTGTGGTTCCTGTTTCGTCATTGGCGGAAATTTGTAGAAAATTTTCCCTCTGACACAGGAAGTGGAACGACAGCTGGTCCTGAACACAAGCCAAGCACAACTATAGGTCCATCCGATTAGAATTTTTACTGATAGGGTTGAAAGATAATCAATTTTAACCGAGAAAAAAGTAATTTTCAATCATCAATTCAATATAATTTAGGCTTTTCAAATCATTATATATATCAGAACTTAGTAGTCCAATATTGATAACGACGAGACACGCGAACCAAGAGCGCATCTTCGTTTTGTTCATATCTACTCAATTTTTTTTTTTCTTTTTAAAGTTAACGATGTGATAAAATCATAATTTAAGCGTAAATATATTCATAAAACATGTTTTAATTAAATTAAAAATGATATTTTTAAGAAAATCAAAAAGGAATATATTTAAATTAATTAATAATAAAACGTGACTTGCTCGTTTCGGTGCTTGCATACTTCAATGCAAATCAGTCAAAACTAAAATTAGATCAACAATTTTTTAATAATTTAAAAAGAAACTATTAACTGTTAGAAAAATATTTAAATTCCCTCAATAAATAAGAATTATGATGTTTTTTTATTTTTTAATTTTAAAAAAGAGTAAACAGAAATTTTTTAAAGAACAGTTTATAACTTGGTAAAAATTATTTAATATTTTCACTGTGAAAATGTTTTAATAAGAGCTTAAACCAACATAGTAAATTGTGAAACTCTACAAACCTACTTGGAATACAAACCAGTTCTACAACAATCGTTTAGTTCAGACTTTATTTTTTTTTTCGTGGACTTTGAATGCATACAAGGTGACATGTTCATAAATAACAGATAATTTTTTGGTGTTTTAAAATACAGGATGTAAATTATAATATAAAATAAATCTAAAAGCTTTTTTTATTTTATTGATTTGGACAACTTAAACAGAAAAAAATAATTAATATTTTAACATAGTTTTGTATAGGTAATGCAATATAAGCTGGTTTAAAAATATCCGTTTTACAATAGTAAAAATGGAATGATTTGCGTTTCAACGGGAATGGAAAATTATGAAATTTTATCTCATAATTCTTAGATATTCGAACAAACAATAGAACGTCTATTAAATATATTTTTTATTCATAAAATTTAATATTAAAAAAAAATTAAAATTTTAACAATATTAATCTTCGTAGAGACTATTTTTAAACGGCCTTATATAATTTTCTAGGTTAAAGTTATAATTTTTATAAACTTCAGTGCTTGAAAAAGTCGAGACCCGGTTCAAACATAAATACGGGGGACTCTATTCAGTTTCGAAAGCTAAAAATATGAAAATCGCTTTTATTTACGTGTTTTTTTACATAAAACATAAAATTTTGGGGACATTTCTGGTCTGAGACCCGTCCAAAAAGCCTTCCGTCTCTCCTCTTCTTGGGTATGATTGCCGTTAATTATAATTTGAAAACAAATAATAAAATTGCATTCGAAAAATGAATTAAATATGAAAAACATTATTGTTCTAACCGCTTGGAAGATCACATAAGAGTTTTTGATACTTCGGACTACTCGGATTTTAAATTATCTAGTTCCTAAAACAAATTTGCGAGTATTTATTTGTGACCAGCGAACGTAACTACTATCGACGAAAAAGAGAATCGCTAACAAAAGTTTTAAAAAACTCCACCCTCGATTGTCTGTTTTATATTTCTAAAAAGATAATTTAAATTTTGAAAAAAATAAAAAGTTAACAGAAAATTTTCAGAAATCCCCCTGGGGTTCAAAGTTACAATTTTCGAAAATGAAAACATAGTTCGAATTGGCCAATCAAATACCACTTACGTAATTACAACTCCCGTCGGGAATGCACTTTCATCTAAATTACTACCCAGGTGTTTTTAATTTTTTTTTTTTTTTTTGGGGTAGCATAAAAAGTCGTAAACAACCGAGCTTCGCTGTGCAGGTGGTGAATTCCTAGAGGGCTAAACGAACATGACAACATTTCCTCATCCGCCAATTAGCAACGTCCTTGGTATGACGTATGAACTAAAATACCGGAAGATACTATTCTAACAATACCCGGATGTTAAAGATGGACGATTTGCGAAGATGTTTATTACTTTAATTAACTTCCTGGTAAATCTCAATCTTATTAATACGAATTAGTAAAAATTTCGTTTTATTCGTAAGTAAAATCGGATAACTTTTTACACGTCTTTATCAACAGTGTAACAAAGCGATATATAGTTAGAGTTTAGTAACATTTTATCTCACTTTTGAGATAGTGTGTATTATGTTAGAGACCGAAGCCGTTTCAAAAAGTATTCAACTCTGTTCTCTGAAATCACATCTTGTATCGCTATTCGCGTTAAGAAGAAGAGAGTACATTCATGACAAAGAGAAAAGAGGAATAGCGGTATATACGTATTAGAGCGACATAATCGTGGGTGTCAGGCATAACATCCTGTTATTACGTGACCTAATAACTGTAATAAGGTTATGGTTTGTTGGAGTTGGAACTTACGGATCGCCGATTTTCCCCTAAGGACTATTAGCAGAAAGAAGTCTCCCTAAAAGATTTGAAAAGTGGATAACGTTCTCTGGATTCTACAAAAGAAACATTTTTTGTTCCCTCATTTCTAACATGCCTCACAAGATGAATCGTTTTGCTATTCTGGAATACTTGTTTGAGAAGAATTTATAGTTTGGGTTTATTTATTTACATTACAGAATTTTAGAGATGATGATGATCGTGATGCGGAACTCATCTGTCAATACAGGAAGCTGGAAGAAATAGGTCAAGATGACGTAGAACGTTACAAACTCTTGGATTCATCTAATGACCGCGAAAAACTTAATAGGTAGAAATAAACGAAATCTTATCTCGATGCCTATATAAAATAAACAATTAATAATTGTATATATAAATAGGATATTTCCGCAACTTCAATACAGCATCTTCCTAAAGCAATAAAATCGTTAAAACAATTCTTAATGTTTCAATTAAGTTAAAAGAACAAAGTAGAGGAAAAATGGAAACAAAGTCGTTTTTTATCAACGCATTATTGATAAAAAAAAAGATTTTTGCATAGAATTGTGCCATTAATTAAGCAACAACGTCAAAAAACACCAATACCAAAAAATGTAAAAAAGTTAATTTGCTTTATCTCGCGAAAAATCACGATTTTAGAACAGAGAATTAGTTTTTTTTTTTTACTTTAAAAAATTTTAAGTTGTCGAGAGACATACGAGGAGGTTGTTTTACTTTTTTTACGAGTAATTAAAAGTTATCAAAATTATTTTGCCGCACGCAAGGATGGCTATAAAACAATTTTTTTTTTTTACTTTAAAAAATTTTAAGTTGTCGAGAGACATACGGGGAGGTTGTTTTACTTTTATTACGAGTAATTAAAAGTTATCAAAATTATTTTGCCGCACGCAAGGATGGCTATAAAACAAAGCGTGTGTTAAGTTTGTCGAGACGGTATTTAAGAAAGAAAGAGACTTAGCACTTGTGATGACACAATTAAGCAATACCGCTGTCACGAAAGATCCAGAAAATCTAGATTACTTCACGAGTACAGTTTAGTCATCACAGTAACAAAATTCAGACATATATTTGCGCTGGCGTCATTTTCTTCAATTTAAAATTGGCTCGGTGACTCTTATCTTTTATCCGGTTCCGCGAAAAAATTTATACGAATACATTAATTTCTGGCTTTTTATCACAAATTATGGTCACAAAATTTTTTTTTTAAATCGCTACTTTAGATTCAATCGAATTAATATTTACCACTACATAGTAAAAATTTTATAATTTGATGCTTATCTGACATCCGGCTTACAATTAATTTTTTTTTTACTAAAGAGCGAAGTTGTAGGCCCAAGGCCTGATAAAATAGCGATATAAATAATGATTACACAATATTAAAATTGTACAGAAATAATTTTAAAGAGTAGACAAAAATTGGAAGTAATTGTTAGCATTATTATATTAAATGCAAAAATTATGCCATCTGGTGTTTACATCCCTTTCCCACGAATCACTGTCACAATCGACTTCATGGATCATTAAATACATCCTTCTAGCACACGATAGAGCAAAACCCACCTGGAACCAAACAAAAGAAAAATGCTAGCAGTGCCGGATAGAGAGAATCGGCAAAGGGTGGTCTAAGTGCAAGTTATTGATCATACAGGCAAAGGGCATTTCCATAAACCTTTGTAAATTTCGGCATTTGCATATAGCGGGTCGTTTCCTTATTAGAATTCAATTAATCAGTTAATGCGGTCACTGTATGAACCGGGATGCTTTAAAGCAATCATTTAAATTATAACGATTAACCTTATATACTGCAAAAAACATATGTATAAGGGCATGATCAGGGCCAAATTACTATAGAAAAGCTAAGCTTTGAAGTTTCACGCTTTACTAGAAAAAATATTAAATGCATTTGAGGGAGGCCTGTTAAATGTTACAGCTTACGGACCAAAATGCGCATAATTCCAGCATTGTGCATGATAATGAATGTTTGTTTTCAATTTTGCATAAATCCATGCTTAATAGTTACTATGAAAGTTAATGATTTGCATCAAGTAATGATTACAACAAGTTCAGATCAGTTTTTCACACCTGATCTGGACCTGTTGTAATCATTGAAAGCGATTTTTTTGGTACAGCACTGATGCAGAAAAAACATAGAAAAGAAAAGCAAAACTGTAACCTATATTAAACATATTTTATATTATAGAGAACCATATTTTTCATACTTTTCTGACACAAGAGTAATCACGGATATGGGATGAATGAAAGCTAAAACTGTATACGTGATTGCTTAGTTGCGATTTGCACGAAAGAATCACAAATCCTACCTAAGAAATTATTGTTAACTTATCATGAAAATTATAATTATGCGGAAGAACAATGATGGAAAGAAGCCAACAATGCCATTAATACGATATTTTTTTGCTCACTTTGAACGAAAATATTTCTAATGAGATACAAGTTTAAAAGATCTTGTTGACTGCGAAACAAATTTTCTTTCTAATGATTTCAGAAGCTGTTAAGATAGAAACATTTTGCTTAGGGAATTCGAATGGTTATTTCCAAGGGCTAACAACAATTTACAGATTGCTCGTGACCGTTTTCTAGATAAGCTCTGGATTTTTCGACATGATCTGGCATCGTGCCACAGATCATAAATGGTAAGTAGCAAAGTCTTTTTATATAGGCCTGCTGCATAATTTCCATTACGCTCCTAAGCAACATCTTTATTCATGCAATAATCGCATGAAAATTCAACAAACAATGATTCAAGTTAAACAAAAATAATCAGAAATTCCAGTAAATAATGCAATTAAAGCAAAAATTTTCTTTACGATTTCTATGGGCAATAAGCTTTAAGATGATGAATCAAAGTTATGCAACTTTTAAAAGTTGATGATATCTGCTAGTAGTTAATGTTTCATGCGATTCTTTACCCAATTTTTACTGAATTAAAGGCATTTTATGCGGTGAAAAAATATTTTGGTGTTATAAGTGGATATCAAGGTCAAAATTTTAAACTTAAAAACATATTCGAGTTCTAAAATTAATATTGTAGATTATTTATAAACAAAACATTTTGTGCAATAACGTATAATTACACCTAGATGTAAAACACAGTTATAAAATCTTTGTTGGCGCAATTTATAACTATGGTGTACCCATTAAAAATATTACAGACGCAACGAGATTTGTTAAACATAAATTACAGTAATAAAAATGTTTAGACTTAATTATTTCTGCAGTTATTTTAATGAACATTAACTCGATAAACTCAAAGCGAAAATTGTAAACGTCATAGTTATTTCAAATGCCAAAATTTTTATAATATGCAAATTATTACGATTAAAACTAACTTAATTGCTTATTTATTAAATCAATATTAAGAATAAATAAATAAATATAAATTAACATCAAATTTAGTACTTTAAACATTTAAAACGTACTTCGAATAGGCTGTTTCGTTCGTCTCTTAACAAAACGTTTATTAAAGCATCAGTTTAAATTGTTTATTTTGTTAGTAACTCTATATAATAGCTTCGTCTCAAGAACTTAACAACTATCTTAATGTCCAAAAGTCAAACTATAACGTATAATAAGAGTCAAAAATATATATCGATGAGACTACTTAACTAAGTTGCAAATTTAATTCAATCTATAAAAATTAGCCGATCGGAAAATACGTAAATGTTCTCGGTGCTTAGTTCGCTTCATAAATCTTTTATAGTCGTTATGCAACAGTTATAACAAAAACATCATTATTTATATTCTGCAGCTCTACATTATTTAATTCGCCTGATAGATTTCTTTCTAATCTTCATAATTGCAACAAAACATCATTATCTTCTTATTGATTCGTTTTGTAGATTTCTTTCTAATCTTTATAGTTACAACAAAGCATCATCATCGATATATTATATATGTTATTTAATCCATTTAACGAGTACTTTTTTATAGTTACAACAACAAAACATCACTATCAATATTATGTAGATAATTTAACTTTCTTTAGAGATTTTTTTTTAATAAAATCATAACAAAACATCATTATCTGTTTATTGGTTCACTTTGTAGATTTCTTTTTAATCTTTACAGTTACAACAAAACATCATTAAGTAGATATATTTCCAAACTTTTTAGTTACAACAAAGCATCATCATCGATGTTAAATGTTTATTTGTTATTTAATTCACTTTAGCAATTTTTTTTTTAATAGTTGCAACAAAAAAAAAAAAACATCGTTATCGACATTATTCGTTTATCGCATTGTGAGTTGTGGGATAAATGTCCGCGAATTTTATTTATGTAAAATATTTATTTTATCGGTGTTTAATAATTTAACAATAATAATAAATTCGTTGTAAAAAGTTATCTTATTAAAAAATCAACAGCTGCATCGAAGCCTTAAATAGTCCAAAGCAATTTTCTAGTTCTGATAAAGTGTACGACAGCTCCTAAATGAGTTTGATTTGAAAATTATTCAAGGATGAAGTACTTATTTTAGCTGCAAACATCATTAAAACATTTTCCAGTTTGTTATTTGCCAATGCCAATTCTTCGCTACAGAGCCGGTTATTTAGATTATTCTCTATTCAAAAACACTCGAATTATTATTATTATTATTTATTTATTTATTTTTAAATTTTTGTAACCTTAACCGTATTACATTTCACCCATTTTTTAACGATATGATTAATTATAACAAATAATTAAAAAGTATTCCATCTAGTGGAAATTTTTACTAAATTTCCAGAAAGTCGCAAATTTAATTATCTGTTGTATCAATTAAAATTATAATTTAAATTACTGTTAAAAAAAAAAAATTATAAATGCTCTGTTTAAGTTTAGGGCATTAATTAAATGAAAATCGTTAGCTTTTAAAATTACCTGGCATTTTCTAGACTAGAATATAATTATATGTTAGACTAGAGAAGTGAACTCGTTATACTGTACGCTGTGTACACTTAATAACTATATACTGTATAGATTTTAGTTCGCAATGAATTAAAAAAACGATTACTATCACACAGATAACTGTAACTAAAAATCTTGTCGTCTTTAATGTTCTAGTTAGTGCACATTAATGAAACATTATTAGATTAACTCGCAGAATAATAAAGCCTACTAGAAAAATATTTAAGCCCTAGGCCTGTTTGTAATGATTTTTTTCTGTAACTTAAAGCAATTTGATGTGTACTCGATAAAACAGTCTATGGGATCATTAAAAATTGTCTTGCGGCTGTATTTAATTTTGGCTGTTTATTTGACGAAAAATATGACTTTCATGCATGATTAAGGTCTAAAAAGTCGATAATTACGTTATTTCTAAATAAAATTAGCAGAAATTCGTCAGAACTTTGCGTTTAAAAAGTTCATTTTTACAAAAGTTTTGTTTAACTTTTCAGAAATGGCAATAGTCGTTGTGGAAAAGCAATATTGGATCTGATATCGTGCCAATAGTAAATTATTGATGTCACTGACATTCGTGAAACAGTCGGAGAAAAACAAAAAGTTGATGTTTTCTTAGAATACATTCCTCGATATAAAGGACATAATACTAAGAATCGAAATCCAACCAATGTTGTCTAATATAAAGAAATGGTATATCATTATAAACTATAGTGGAGTGGTTAACAAAAAAAAGAAAACAATAGAATAGAATGGATTAAGGTAACGAAATGATAGCATTCTTCTCGTTTTAAATCACCCCATTCGTTTTATTACACCTAAAGCAATAATTTATGATCATCTGATTTGCATTTGATAATGCAATACTCAATAGCACTCCAGCGTGCTATTGAATACTGTGTTAGACGAATAAAAATGTCGAGTTTTAACTTCTAGACGTTACATAAAATTAACTTTTTAGTTTTTATTGTAATAAGTAAGATTTATTTAAGTATTTTGCTGTTTAATTGAATTATAGGGTAATCAGTAATCGCAGACTTTCGACCTGGAAAAATTTGGAATGATCTACATAAGCGAAACAATCGCAATATACAGGATACACAATAGAAAAACTAAAGAATTTTATTTGTACCCTATATAAGTATTCTTGAATAAAAATAAATAAATAATTTGCGTGATAAAAAAAATTCAAAATTATTGACAAAGAATTTACAAATACAGAAAACATTATTTCATTGTTAGAATGTTAATCGTAATGCTTTGGTTTTCTACTAGGCATTCTACAGAAATCCAAAATAGTATTCAAGAATTCAGAAATCCAAAATAGTATTTAAGAGCTTAATTCTCATATTAACAGATTCGCAATGTTTTAGATAATATTATCGCAAGTTATAGCTTTACATAATAAAAAGCGTGTAAACCAAAAAATAAAGCGTTTTTTTTCGGTATTTTTACTGGTCAAAAATTGTGTTTATTTGGTTTCTTACTTATCTAGAACGACGATAATTCGGTGTCCTTATAAACAATCTTAATTACATAACTTATCAACAAGATGTAATCCAGAATAAACATTGTTGTATTGCAGTGATATAAATTAGTAATTTCTTCCAGGTTAGTAGAAAGTAAATTTAGGTTACGTTTTAATAATTATTAGAGCTTGTAAATGTAACCAAGATTATTACCAGAGATTAAATTTACGATAGATTTTAATTATCATCGTGACCTGATTAAGCGTATGCTCATTGAGTGGAATAACTAATTTTATTTCTATAAAATATTTGTGCGAAAAAAAAAAAAAAACTGTTATTTTCGATTTTTAATTCGACGATTAAAGAATTAATTGCGACATTTAAATCTGAATAAGTATAAAATTACTTTTTCCATTTCGTATTATTATTATTTTCATAAATACACAGGAAGTAAAAAAATGTTCATTATTCATCTCCTCTAGAAGCTGTCATTGTATCCATTTGGCCTCAAGCAAGTAATGTTCTCTCTCTCTATTTTAAAAGTCTTGCTCTTTGTTGCTAGGTGTACTTCTCCCTTCGTTAACTATATAGTCGGCTGAACGCTCTCCTGAATGAATTTATAGCTGGCTGAGGTAACAGTCGAGTGGTCGAGAGAACTGATTTTTGGCTTTTGGCTTCCGTTCGGGTTTTACAACTTGCCGGTTTTATCTCCTTGCCGGATGGATTTACCGAACTACACCTGGAAGATTTATCTAGATTGAGACGTCTTCAACGCTTATCTCATCCGATTCGTTTCGGTTTAAACTGTGATATAAAGCGAAAAAAAAAAAAAAAAAAAAAAAAATCCGCATAAATATACAGTTTTAACTTTCTACACGCGAAATATTAATCTTTAAAATTAGTAAAATTACTCGATTAATATTTTTTTATCGCTTCTTTTAACTTTTTTCCCAAATTTGTTTTTAATTTTATTTTTTACTCAGCGTATTTTTCTAATTGAATAAACACGAGACAACACTTACATTTAAAGGGATTTCATTCACATCCAAGCGGAGATAAAAATGTAATTGACACTATCAAAATATAGTCAAATGCACATCCCTCTTTATGCAACATCCTGAATGAACGGTTCATCTTACTAGTAATTAAATTCAATTCGCGCCGATACATCCTGACTATGCTAGACTAATAGTCTGAAATCGAGACATCCCCACTGACAGGGGCGACACCAAATGGCGAGAAATAGAAAAAAAAAACAATCGAAAGTAGATACTGTACTGTATTGAAGACGTCGCATCGTTTCGTTTGGCGGGAGACGACTTGTCTCTCTCTCTCTCTCTCTATATATATCTCTTAACATTCTTTTAATGATATTATTGAAGTTAATGATTCCATTCGAGTTCGTCTGTAGTAATTAAGACTTTTAACACCATCAATCATCCACGTTGAGATAACATTGATAGTAATTGTCCTCTATTTTTCGCTATACAATATTTTTGTTGCGCGATTTTCTAGTCGCGAAGACGAAGGAATTCTTCGCAGTTTTTAAAAGAACAAACAAAAAAAAAAGGTATTTTTAAGTAATTAGAATGGAGAAAATCGTATACGGCATTTAAATTAAGTGTCGCGGGTGTCAAAAAGTATGACGGGAAAAGTTTCATAAAACGTAAACGCAGTTCGTAAACTTACTTCAGAGGGCGGGCGACGAGTCCGGTTTGGTAGAAAAATCATCCTTCACTTTCGAAAAACGTAACCAGTTAAAAACGAATCTATCGTCTTGGAATACAACCGATGGCAGGTATGAGTATTTTAACGACAGCGTAGTCTTGTATACGTAGGAGTCAATGCGAACAAAGTTCATAGCTGCTGCTGTGCTGTCTAGGGCAGAGCCATTTCGCAAACTAACCAATGCCTGCCACACAAATGGAGACGACTCGCTTGTGATAGAAACCTGTTCTACTCTATCCAGGTGTAAGTAGGTCACGGCTAATTGTACTTCGACTTTACTGCTTCAATCGATTCGTTAAATAGGTAAGGATTAAGGTCGATTTTCGAATGAAGATTTTTGCGCTTTAAAGCTCTAAAACGCCTAATAACATTTTTCGAAAGAGGAGGAGGAAAAAAAAAAGTTTAAAACGATTTTATGTTTTGTTTGTTTTCATTGTTTCGTTCTCCGTAATTCCACGTAATGGCAAATTAGTCGCAAAATTACTGATAAATTTCCGTATATTTTATATTGAAAATAGGGAACTGTCAAACTTTATCTCTCACGCATCATCCGATTTTTTTTTTTTTGGGGATTCGAGAACAGTTTAAACTAGAGTATAATGCTTTATTATCATGCTTATAAGGCTTCGAAATTTCCCTCTTACTTGTGGGGATTCCCTTAACAATGACCCTGACTCGCCTAAAGAAAAACGACTCAAGAAATTTAAACACACCTGCCTATAATGATTTTTTATATATATATATATATATTTTGTTACTTATAAAGCTTCCAATATCGATCACAAATCAGAAATAAAATAATTAAAATTAAATGATGATCATTTTTCTCCGAATCAGCACACACGAAAACATGTAAAAGTTTGGTTTTAAACAATAATTTTAAATAGTTTAGTGAGATTTAATAGAGTCACATCCTAGTAAAAGGAAAAAATAAAGCAAAATTGTAAATTTTTAATAGTTTCTTCCGACTAAATAGAGATCAATACAGTATTGTACAATGTTAGCCCTCTGTTGCATCATATACAATTGATTTTCAGCGTTACATGATGAGGGCTTAGCAACAACAGTCGAACTCGCAATCAATAGAGACATTTGCATTATAAAGCAAGTTTGGCGAATGGAGCGTGAAAGGAGTTTTCTCATCGATACATCATTGTATATCGGAGAATTTATTGCCTTTCAGGTTCAGTGGGGTGCAGTGCTTGAATTTTTGCATCATAATGCTTACAAAAAAAAATTTTTTTTTTTTTTCACATTTTAAAAGACGATTTACAATTAAATCTTTGCAATTTGTTTCTCGCAGTAAAGAAACCTGTTGCAGGTAACTTTTCATATTGTTGAATTTAAAATATGCAATGCAATGGGGGAGATTTTTAGTCGGAGGATGAAATTTCATCGAATGTATTTTGACCTTGAAAGAGTTAAGCGTTTTCTGCATGTTAATCCGTGAGTCATTCTCACGAAAAATCGACTTTTTTGGAACTGATTCATCATCCAATGGCACGTTCACCTTTCCCGCCAACAAATAAACAGCCGTCTGCGTCATTTCCGGTTTAACCAACCTTATCTCCGAGAGCTTTTCATTTCCGGCAACCATTCGTGATTCTTCGCCAGATGGCAGACGCGAGCGGTCCTTTCTTTCATTTTTTTTTTTTTTTTTGTCAAAAAATTCTTTATAGAAAACGTGTTTCTCGTTTCGACCTTCCATTAAAATCATAGGTTAATATTAATACGATATATATATATATATATAGCACGTAAACGGTTATTACAGTGAACCCGATATTTTGTTCTTTATGGAAATCGGGATCGGATTTCGCATCGGCGTTGGATAAAATTTGTGAATAAAGCACTGTTAAAATTATAAAAATAAATAAATATAATATTTCCTCGTCATGAGCGCTACTATTTCATCGTCCTAGTTTAATGCAGAATCGATTAAATTAACATCGGCACTTAAAAAAAGAGAGAGAGAGAAAAAAAAATTCCTCAATTTGCCGATAAGTTTGGTAATTTAAACTGGAGGAATATCGCATCGAAATTAACAGATTTATTCGAAATTTATGTCTGAGTTTATCAGAAAAACTGCTTTATGTATGAGTAAATGGAACGCGATGTCTGCCAAGGGAGGTTCAATCTTACGCGCTGGGTCAGGTAACAGGAAGGCCTCAATTCTATCCTTTCTCTTAAAAAAACGGGGAGAGGGAGAATTGAAAACAGGTCTTTGCCCTTCTTAACTCTTGTCTTTTATCGGGTTAATGTCAGTAGGTTCCGAGACAGGTCGTATTTCAAGAGAGACCACCGACTGAAACTCGCATTGACCTATAAAGATGATTCTGCCTAGTAGAAAACTTACTTGTTAGTCCAACATGCCGCGTAATTAAACAAACATATTTTTACCACTCAATGCAATTTGGAGTTTTTAAAGAATATCGATATAAATAACATTAAAATTTAGCGAATTAAAAACGAATAGCGAAGACAATATTACATATTTATCGCACGTATTCAACTAATGACAATAGTTGACCTCAAATGTTAGGTATATCTGATTTTCACGCTTTTTTGTTATTTTTACGGATGAAATCTTATGAATGGGACATTTCACACCCAGTACGCTTTATAGCATTGGAAATACGAGAACCTCTTACGAAACGGAATCCTGTAACATTAAATGAGTCGACGGAAAAATTTCTTCTTTCTGGTTAACGTCTGTAAAAAAAAAAAAAATAGTTAATAATAAAATAAATTAATGCAAAGGAGTTTTATTTCAGATTTAATTTTATATAGCATGCAAAATTAATGACTTTAGGTCATTATTTGAGTTCATAAAACTTTTAAAATGGCTATCATATGTGTTCCTTATCGCGTAAGGTTAAAGATGGCATTTCATCTAGGCAATATGTCTACATTGGTGTCTTCCTTAATAAAACTAATAATTCTTTTAAGTTTTATCTCTCAAACTATTCTAGATATAATTGCTTATAATTTTTTTTATCATTTTTTAGAACAGAAAAATCGATTAGAATGCCGAAACTCGAAAGAGAAATATCGACACTTGCAAACTTAAAACCGAATCGTTCCGTACACGTTTCGAATCAATTATCATGTGCACGTATCTCGCATTCTATTTTTATTATATTTTCGAATGTTTTGGATTCAATTACACATTATCTTTTTTTTTTTACTTTTGGGTCACATAGTTGAACGACCTTATCGCACAAAAAGCAACTTCCTTTTGGCATTTAATACTTCGTGTCGCAAATCCCGATATCGGCCATTGTTTCGGATTAAATGTTTACTTGTTATAATTACGGCAGCGTAATAAAAAGAATATCACGCGTGACACGTTAACTATTTTAGAAACGAATAAATTAGTTAGTTTAATGTCGTTTAACCTGACGTTCTTCCTATCAGAGACCATTTTTAAAAAGCATTACAAAATAACATTCGAGAAAGCAAGCTAGGTTAAATTACCACGCGATACTCGAGCGTGTATTGAATATTCGATCAGTTGTCCCCAAAATATTCTCTTTTTTTTTTTTTCCTTTTTCTCTAAAGGTATTAAGCAATAAAAAAGGCCTCTTACGGGTAAAAAAATAATTATAATCGTTTTTAAAAGAATAATCTCAATAATGGCGTTCGTAGAAAAAAAAATTTTCAGGGGAGGATGTTGCAAAATCTCTCATAATAGTTTATTATCTTCACTCGCTATCTATTTTTAAAAAATTTAATTGTCTATATTTTATACGAGAGTTGAACGATTTCTAAAGATTTTATTAATTAAAATATCATAAAATGTGTACGATTATAAAGCGATGAGGACTTTTATTATCGTTATTCATTTTTCGGTACAGGTTGTCTTTATTTCGCAATAAAAATCTCTGCATAAAATCTTTTATGGACGGATAAGAGATCTCACGCCTATTATCGGGCATTTTAATATATTTAAAATATTTAAATATCGAATTTCTAAAAAAAAATATATATATGGGAGATGTTATTTCTGTGAGAAATACGAGAACCGAAATTTAATAAGCGATAAAATAAAACTAAAAAAAAAAAAAAAAAAAACTGAGGCCTTAATAATTTTTTTTTTTTTAAATTTATCATCAGATTTACAGTCGCCATGTTTAATTTTCTCAAAAAGTTTTTTCGTTTAATGACGCCGGCAACAATGTAGTTTACTGATATATACAAAATTTTAGGCACGTAACAATATCAAATAATAATTTAGAATATCTTCATTCCATATTATTATTTTACTTCGAACCATAGATGTAGTATTCTTCAAGCTAATATGGAAGTGCAAATTTGTGTGGTGCCATCTATTGACGATTGAGAAAATTTCGTTATAAAAATAATGGATTTGAATTAAATAATCGATTCTTTCATTTAAATATATAATTATTTTAGTTTTCTAAAGGAAATAATAACGAATTTAATTATTAAGCGATAGAGAACATTACTGTTTCTTAATTGATGAAATACTTTTTATAATTATTTTCTAAGAATATTTGTAAAGTAAATTAAGAATTTTCAACATTTTATGAGTCAATTTTTATCTTAATCTTATTAAATTTTGTATTGCATGTGTAGTATGAACAGTTGTGCAATATTTAATCTCTTTATTACATAGAGCGTTTTTTTCATTACAGATGGGTTGAATTGCAGACTATAACGCAATTCTATAAAATAATTACAATATATTGCTAATTAACATAAAAAATGATGCAAATAATTGTCTTCCATCTTTAAATAAAAAAATAATTTGCTTTTGCGATAGCCGTGGAATTTAAACTAGAAATATTAGAAAGACTGGCACCTAAATATAGAAGAGAATTCGATATATAGAAATTATTAAAAATTTAAACCAATCATCCATTATGAATTTATTTCTATTATAAGATTATCAAGAAAACAGCTGATTTAAAAAAAAATATTAAATAAATTGATAACAATTTTAAATTGTTTGGACATAAAGGGTTTAATTTTTCAACCCTCGGGTTTATTTTGAAAAAGATTTAAAGACTTAATTTAATAGAAAGTTTTTTTTTTTTTCATTTTTGGCTATTTTTTGGTAAATTTTCAGATCAAAATATATCGAATATAAAATCTTATAATTCTAAAATTGCTATTGTAAAGAAGATATAAATGTATCTTTAGAGTTTCTTCGTCAAAACCGACAAACAATAGATTTAAAGAAAGCTATAGGTGAATCTTTTTCTATGAGAATACTATGGGGTATTAGCAATGGTTAAGAATAAATAAAAGATTTTTATTATTATTTTTTTATAATCTATAGGAATTATTATAATACAAGACTGTTTATTGTGGTTTTTAAAATTACATTTGCTTATAATTGTGAAGTCTACATTATAGTAAAATTTTCAGGCTGGATTCTGCTTTTCACGGAATTGCCAAATGTTCCATTCGATAGATCTCATCAAACTGATCAAAAATTATAATAGAATCATATGCACAGATTAGAAGATATTTCGAAAAATTTATCTCAGAATTGGTAAATTATTTCGAAAAATTAACTTGGAATTGGTAAACGAACCATGTACCACTGCCATATTGAACGAGAAGTAATGTCACGTGACCTTCGTCGTCATGAAGAAAACCTGATATGGTTTTACACCTTGTTTTGAAAGCCAAAAATACGCCGGGAATTGTTCTTACGATTATGATACCATTTACTACTAGTAATATGACTAAAAATATTATGCAAAAATCTCGGATTTCCACTCAATGAAAAATAAGGTTAAAAAATCTTCATATTTTTATATAAAAGAAACGATTATCGATTGAAAATCGATATTTATCGGCAAATTTTATTTAGTTGAAAGCTCATAAATCAGTCTTTTACTGCTAAAAATATTATGCAAAAATCTCGGATTCCGTGAAAAGCAGAATCTTCCACTCAATGAAAAATAAGGTTAAAAAAAATCTTCATATTTTTATATAAAAGAAACGATTATCGTTATCATATAATAAATTTTGTATATTCGATTGAAAATCGATATTTATCGGCAAATTTTATTTAGTTGAAAGCTCATAACTCAGTCGGCAAATTTATCATTAACACTCTCCCACTAACCATTACTTGGATACACTCTGGGTTGATAGGACATTTTTTTAAATATCTAAACTATTGCTAAAATAATTTTTTCCGAGTTTAATGAATATATAGCATCAGTTTTAAAGTTTTTTTTTTCAATTAGATTTATCTTTTTTTTTTTTTTTTTTTTTTTTTTTTTTTTTTTTTTTTTTTTTTTTTTTGTTTTTTTTTTTTTTTTTTTTTTTACTGACAGTCAATGATCTTCGGTGAATGATATTGTTATATGCAATGGTGAGCTATGAAAATTTTAACAAAGGATTCTCACTTCATCATGTAAAAACAAAATATCAAATTCTAATTAAATGTTTTAGTTTTTACAAAAATAGAAAATACAAATACAGTAATTGTGCATGCACCGTGGCTTGCATAAGAAAACATTTAAAATAAAAAAAACTTTAAAATTAAAAAAAAAATAAAAAAAAATCACAAAATATCACAGAAATTACATAAAATAATGAGTAAATTTCAACTTTAAAAAAAAAAATAAAAAAAATCACAAAATATCAGGAAAATTACATAAAATAACGAGTAAATTTAATTATGCGGCACAATTTATACCAGACGCTGATGCGGCACAATTTATGCCAGACGCTGCACACAATTATTTTCTTCTTTCACGTCAGTTGATCTTGTAGGAGGTACCACTATTCGACATATACGAGTACATTCATATACGCAAATACGAGGAGGAGAGAGACTAAACCAGACGCTGCACACAATTATTTTCTTCTTTCACGTCAGTTGATCTTGCAGGAGGTGCCACTATTCGACATATACGAGTACATTCATATACGCAAATACGAGGAGGAGAGAGACTAACGTAAGTCAAAGTATAATTATGATACGCAAGACGTGTTTTTCTTGGAATAAATAAATAATCAAACAAAAAGAACAAAGGGCTCGCAAATTAGAGACAAATTTAACAAAGGGATCGCGCGAGCCTACTATAGCTCACCACTAGTTATATGCATGAATTACGACTGACACTTTCAGCTTGCATTCATATTTTTATAGTTTATCTATAGTAAGTTGTTTCTGTATTTTATTATCATAAGAATATAATACCTCCGCCCACTCAGCCCCCCACTTCCTCGAAATTTTAAATTTACCATACCAGATTTATGGGCTCTTAATATTGGGCAGTTAAAAATTTTGGGCTCATTCCTGGGCACCAATATCGGTTTTTTTGTGTGGGGGGGCCGAGTGGGCAGAGGTCGCACAGGTCGTTAAAATAGAAATTTCATACCAGATTTATGGGCTTTGTAATATTGTAAGTTTAACATTTTGGGCTCCATGCGTTTTATGTTAAAACGCCCAAAAACATTTTCCAATTTTATGGGCTTTGTAATATTGTAAGTTTAACATTTTGGGCTCCATGCGTTTTATGTTAAAACGCCCAAAAACATTTTCCACAATCAGTAACACGAGACACAGTTCACGCCGGTAGTCTTTAAGACTCTTTAGGTGTAGGACTGGTCGCATTTGAATTTTTTGGCTGCGTCTCGCTGGCTAATCTTGTCTCTATTGTTGAAAAGCTGCTTTATCTTCTTGACATTTGTCTTCGTAATGATTCTTGCTCTTCGACCTGATCCTGGCACCCTAGCTGGATTATTTCGGTTAAGAATGCAATATATGCTCCGCTTAGGGATACCTTCTACCCCAAAATGATCGACAATACAGTTTTTCCAAAGATGCCAATTTGCTTCGTAAAGTTGTACGAAAGATTTTCTACGTATCTCTTGTTTGGATGGCATTTTTACCGGAAAAACCAAAGTTTATTCGAAAATAGAACGCTTTCAGTTAAATTTCGAATGCACGAGATCTCATTGCATGCACGTGCTCAAACACGAACGTGATTTTGAGCGATACAGCAATGTTGAAATTAGTGCCATTTTTGTCATCACCCGTTATTTGAGCATAATTATGTTATCCAATGCGGTTCCCTTCGAATAGATTTATAAAGTAGAGAAAGGAAGGAAAATATCGTAGTTATATTCATATATTCGAAATTCCTTTCGAATATATTATACCTACGATATTTTTCTACCTTTCTCTACTTACCATTACATATTAAGGTCGGTACAGATTGGCCGAACCGCACCTGTATTGTAAATGTGCGATACAGGTTCGCGCTCACTTAGGACGTATATTTTTAACGCCGTGAACCACCAACGCTATGTCAGCTCTCAGTATCTGCAGGGGATTGGTTCCAGGAAACCCTACAATACCAAAACCACAGATCAAGTCCTTTATATAAAATGACAATATATTTATATAACTTATACATATCTTTCTATAAACAAATTGTCCTTGGTTTATGACAGGTTTCAGTTTCAAAACCCTGTCATTGTAAGATGAAATAGTCAGAAGTTGAATATACCCAATATTTATGGATTTCTCAATTCTAATGTTTATTAGGACACTATATACCAGGGCTGCTCAACCCATCGATCACGAGCTACCAGTTGATCTTGACAAGCTTTTTAGTTGATCGCAAGCATCCGATCAACTCACTTGTTAAACTTCCACTTTATAATACGTAGTAAAGGTGCTCTGTGTTCTTGTTGAATAAGAAAAGTGAGGTTATTCCTAAGTGTTTCGTTCTTAGTGTCTTTTATCATTTATTAAGATATAGCAGATCAGAGCAATCAGTAGAATTTAATAATATATCAAAAACAATAAATGAAGATTATTTTAATGAATAAGCAAAAGTTTCTTGGGCAAATGCTTATACAAGCTCAAATATCTTTTCTTTCTTTATTATATTACTCAGGTCTGGATAAGAGTACATCATTGTTCTGTTGTTGCACTAAAAAGGTTAAATTTATTAAAAAATAAAACTTCTACAATTTTTTTGAATTTTTTCTTTTAACCATAATTATGAACATAGAAAACAAAATTAAAACTTATTATAACCACGATGAATGGGAACATGATTTCTTTTTTCCATGATTAATGAAAATGCTCTTGTCTAATAAATAATTCAGTTGTTGCTATTCCAAAAAAGGGAAATATTGAAAGTCATTTTCGAACAATGCTGTCCAATTACGAAAATGAATAACTGAAAGACTCAAAAATATGCAGAGAAAAATTTAGATTTAAAATCGAACTTACATTTGCAACAAAATATGTTGGTAAAAATTTTAAGATTACCTCTTTCGTCATATAATCCAAATTTTGAATCAATTGCAAAATCTACACAATGCCAAATATCGCATTAAAATTTTTGTTTATGTTCCCATGCATTCGTAGTTATTTTCATATTTTCAAGCTATGAAGAATTGTTTATTTTACTTAATAAATTTTGAATTATATAAACAACATTGCTATTTTTGTACTTTTATTCCCTGGATATCAGTAGATCGCTATATTGCTCAGATAAAAAAAGTAGCTCACAGTTATAAAAAGGTTGGGCAGCCCTGCTATATACTATCTTAATAAATATAAAGAACATAAAATTACAAGAATCAGACACAAATAAAAGTTGTTTTCCTTATTTCCTATTACTGGATCAAGGACTCAATACAATTGAAATGCATTGACTAATCACAAAATTAACAGAATTCATCACCGTCATAAATGTGAGTAGTCATAAGTCAAGGACTATCTGCTTTAAATTATATCTAGATTATTTATAATATATAATACAATGCAAATGTTATGTATATAATTGCTATACTGTATTATATAGGGAATATTGACTCAAAAAATGTTTTGATTTTTGAAACTTTCTGGAATTTTTTTCAAATATTTTCAGTCTGCAGTTGGTTGAATCTACAAATGTAGACTCCATGGATATGGAAGGCTGACTATATATAAAATTAGAGTTAAAATTAAATAAAATTTAGTAGTGCAATAATAATATATTAAACATGACAAAGAAAATCCAAAAATTCAATTTTCCTTTTATAAATTCCTTGCAAACTTCTTTATAAACTTTTATCATAATAAATGTCTATTATAATTATGATAAAAGTTTCCTTTGCTAACAATATTATCCATTTCAATTTTAAATCAATATATAAGGTGTCCCAAAAGTAAGTACTTATTTTTGCGAAATAGGACAGTTTTTAAAAAAACTTAAGTCTATTAATGTTTACCATGTTTAAAATGTGCTAAAAGTACTAAATTTTATTTTTGTATGTACAGATTGTTCCGAAATTTTTATTTTGTGTTATAGAATTAACTTTTTTTTTTTTTTAATCTACCAAAATAAACAATTTTATTTTTGCAACTCAGTTATGATTACAAAAAGATTTATTCATAAAAAACAACAATAAAGAAAAAAGAGTTATAAATCTTATGTCAAAACTCTCCATCCATATCCCTGCAAATTTCAAATGTATCCTTCAAATTTCATCCATATCCCTGCAAATTTCGAATGTATCCTTAGCAAAACACATTCTGAAGCACTTTAGTACACTTTCAGCACATTTTAAACATGATAAACATTAATAGACTTGAATTTTTTAAAAAGTGTCTTATTTCACAAAAATAGGTACTTACTTTTAGAACACCCTGTGTTATGCCTTGTAATTAGGCATGCAAGATAAAACATTGAAAACTAATAAAATATTCAACAAAATTAGCATATAAAAATCAATATAAATTAATACTTATAGCATATTTTCATAGAATCTGTTATAACATATTGTTAACATTCTAAACAATACTTTAAATTATCTATAGCTTCTTAGCACTTCCTGTTTTTATCAATAATCTTTAATACTTACTTACCTCATGTAACAGGAAAAGTTTTTAATTAATTAAATGTTTTCGGCTTATCTTAGAAGTCCTCATCAGTATTCATTGGAATACTGATGAGGGCCTCTAAGATAGGCCGAAAACATTTAATTAATTAAAAACTTTTTCTGTTAAGTGAGCTAAGTAAGTATTAAAAATTTTAAATTATCATTTTAAAATATGAAACTAGAATTGTTACATATAAAAATGTTTTAAAAAAACAATTTCTCTCTCTCTCTCTCTCTGATATTAATACATATTTCTACCAAGTCCAAAAAGTTCAGATTTTCAAATCTACAGAGTGCATCAGCTAAATCCAGACAAAATAAACAATTTAATTAAACAAAATTTTATTTAACAAAAAGAATTAAAATTATCAAAATTATATCATTTGGTTAAAACAATAAAATTATCAAAATTATCATTTGCACATTAATTTGGGATACCTTTAGATTAAAATTACTCGATGTAATTCCCTTCTGTCTCAATTACTGCCTCGATCCTCGACCGGAAACGATGACATGCCCTGCGACGCCTGCTTGTTCAAGTTTGAAAACGCTCCCTCAATAGCGGCCTGGAGAGATGCCACATTAGGATGTTCTTGTCCAAGTTCTGCTGCCTCAATAGTGAGATGCCACATTAGGATGTCTCAACGTATTAGAGAGCCGTTCAACAATGCTCCATATGTAGTAGTCCAAAGGATTCAAATGTGGACTGTTAGGAGGCAGAATTCTTTAGACCAAAACATATCCACGTTGTCTGACAACCAGTTTCAGAGTTCTTTAGACCAAAACGTATCCATGTTGTCTGACAACCAGTTTTGTACTAAATGACTGGATGTGTGGTGCGATTCTGCTGGAAGATGTAGGGTCTCCTGGAAGCCACAGTTTCCATCCAATCCTGCTGGAAGATCTAGGGTCTCCCGTAAGCCACAGTTTCGATCCAAGGTTTCACTATTGTTGTAAGAACATGCAAGTAAACCTCTTTTGTTACGGTTTCCCCCTTTCCAAAGATGTGTGGCAGCATGACTTCATCTTCATCAGATCCCCTTTCCAAAGACGTGCGGTGGTATGACATCACCTTCACTGGAAACAACAGCTAGGACGTGAACACTGGCCGGAAACTTCGTCCTAGCTATTACGGGGACATCTTCAAGGTCATAGGCAAGCCAATGGTCATTTCTCCAGTTTACTTTGGCATCAACAGTAAAAATTTTCTCATCAGAAAAAAATTTGATGCATCCTGCAGCTTCATTCTTCATTGAACACAGAAGCAAGCTGCAGCGAGCAATTGTCTTTGTTTTAGCGGCATCAGACAGCATCTGTCGTACTTTTATGACGTAGGACTTGTACTGTAGGTTCTCTTCCGCAATTTGACGCAATGTGGTCTCACTCACACCCAATGTTTTGCCAACTGCCTGAGAGATTGTCCTGGGTCCTCTGAGATGAGCTCGAGCCTTTTGGACAACTTCTGGTGTCCTTGACAATCTCCCCCTGGAATTCTTCCTTGCCAGGTTGGCAGGACCTTCTTCAGACTTCTCTGAAGCCGTATATTTAGCAGCAAAATCATAAACTGTCGATCTTGGATAGTTAAAGAACTGAATTATTTCAGAAAGAGAACATCCAGTGCGAAGACCTTCAATTATTGCTGCTCTCTGATTATATTTTGCACTCGATCTTAACTGATCAGCTATTTTGTATTTATCCTCAAACGCATCATCTATCTGGTTTACTAAAACGTCAACAGCATCATAGCGCTGACGTAAAATATGGCAGGAAATTCAATTTGAAATTTGTCCGGATTTAGCTGACGCACCCAGTATATTCTAATATGGCATTTTAGATTCTAATTTAGAAAGGGGAATTCTGAAACTGATGCTGACTTATAAGATCAAAATTATTTTTAGTAATAAAGAGAATTTGTAATAGGCTTAATTTTATGTACAAGGGTAAGTCAATAATTATCCGCAATGCAGTTGTATTTGTGTTTCTGTTGGCAGCACTGTCATTTTGCACAGCATTGCCATGCATAGTTTCCTTGTCATTATTTCTGCACAGGTTTGATATTGCTAGGTCAGTTCCATCGTTGCTGCCTTGCCGTTAATCATGGATGCTCCACTTTCTGTTTGCACTAAAGAAGAGCAACGTTCAGTGATCCAGTTTTTGTGGTCAGAAGGTGTATCAGGGACCGCAATCCATCAGACTTTTGGCACAATATGGGAACAGTGTCTTGCCACAACGGAGTGTCTACGATTGGATTGAAAGATTCAAAAATGATCGCACAAGTGTTACGAATGAGGAAGGAGCCGGACAACCACCTACAGCCACAAATGAGGACAACATTGAGTGTGCACGTGACACAGTTCTGTTAGACAGACGAGTGACTATTGATGAAGTGGCACATCATCTGCGAATTAGTCATGGTTCTGCCTACAAAATCATCCCCAAGAGACTTGGGTTTCATAAAGTCTGTGCAAGATGGGTCCCAAAACAACTCACAGTGTTGCATAAACAAACACGCTTGGACATCTGCCAAAAACATTTGGATCGCTATGGTAACGAAGGTGACGTCGTCTTAGACAGAATCATCAGTGGTGACAAAACATGGATCTATCATTATGAGCCAGAGAGTAAACAGCAGAGTATGGAATGGAAACATCCACAATCGCCCAGCAAGAAAAAATTCGAAAGCCAACCATCTGCAGGAAAACTGATTTTTACAGTTTTTTGGGATTCACAAGGCCCAGTACTGGAACATTATCAGGAGAGGGGCACAACAATAAACAGCGCACGTTACAGTGAGATACTTACTGAAAGCCTGCAATTCGAAGCAAATGCTGAGTACTACTGTTGAAAGGTATCATGTTGTTGCATGACAATGTCTGTCCACATACTGCTGCCCTCACAGCTGAAATGCTCTGGAAACTCAAGTTTGAAGTAATGGCTCATCCTCCGTATAGTCCTGATCTTGCCCCTTCTGACTAATACTTGTTTGGTCCACTAAAATAGGCAGTAAGAGGCCGTTGATTCACCTCGGACCAAGAAGTGAAAGCGGTGCATGCGTGGTTCGCTGCTTAGCCAAAAAACCTTCTTTTCTGAGGGCATCAGGTAGCTTGTGCAACGATGGACCAAGCACGTTAAAAAGCAAGGGGACTATGTTGAAAAATGATGTTAACATTAAGTTTCCTATTTGTATTGCAATAACTCCCTCGATGGTGTCTCCACCTTGTCGTGGTGAGGGCGCTTGCATGTTCCAAGGATCCTGAGAGCTATGCCAGCGGCAGCTTTGCTACTGGTAGAGTCTCCCATGCCGGACAGGTTGAAGGTAAGGGGTCAGACTAAGAGACCGCCCTACCCAAACTAAGGTGTAAGGCATCGTGCTGAGAGTTGAGTGGCTGGGGTAGTAAAAGATGTAGTGTCATTAACGATCCCTTCAGGGCACCTGGTAAAACCCTGTCGTAGTTAGCCTTCCGCCTGTATTGGAGAATAACCTTTTGCGTTTCCTCCAGTTTTTTGTTTTGGGCATGGATGTTCAAAATTTATCTTTTAAAACTTTTTCTGGGAAGGCTGCTTCTCCGCCTCATCGCGGGGGTGATGGTCCTGGTATCTCATCTGAGGGTGCCGGGATCACTGGTGTGCCTCCGGGTGGTGGGACGATGGAGCAGTCTCCTGATGTCATTTCTGCCTCCGAGAGTAAATCTAGTCCACAAAGGTCGTGTTTGTCTGGAGCGGCTAGGCGAAAGCAGAGGAGGGCTAGGAGGGAAGCTGCTGGCTCTAAGCTACCGCACGGTACTTCCCAACTAGCTTCTTTGTCTGACTCTCCTGTTGACACTTCTGGTGTTAGCAAGAGAACCAGATCTCACTTGTCTACCCCCTCTTCTGAGGAGGTGAGGCCTATTAAGCAGTCCCAGGGCTTTCAACCCGGATCTTATACGGAAGCTGTGGCTTCTTTTCGGTTAGCCATCATCAAGGAGGGTTTTCCGTGACTCCAAGATGGTGGCTGCTGAGGTAGATCTCATTCTGGATAAGATCCTGAGCAGCGTGGATGGAATCCCTTCTGGGGAGACCTTGCCACTGCTTAAGGGGTATTCCTTGGACAATGATGTACTCATTTATACTTGTATAAATGAGTTCAGCTGTCAGTGGCTTACTCGGCTCTTGGATGGGTGTACTCTTGGACAGGGGATTCGTTTAAGGGTCATTCCTGCGATGAACTTGCCCAAACCTGTGAAGATGGCCAGTAGGCCATCTTCACAGGCTTGGGCAAGTTCATATAATACGTTGCACTGCTGACACACTGTACGCAGGACGTGCGCCAACTTTTTGCTCGACTCCAGGTATTCAACCCGGGGTTCAAGACTGAACACTGGAGGGTCTTGGGTCATAGTAGAGACGCTAAGGGACAGTGTTTGATCTTGATGGTTCTTGCTTCGGCAAAGGCCATCAGGGCGGCCAACTTTAAGACTTTTTCTGGGGTCGATCAAGATACCTTTAAGGTATTTTTGGATCCTAATTCCAAGTCTGGGAGACCGATAGCTTTGGCGATTGCTCCTGAAAAGGGGCATGAACTGGTCAGACTCACCGATAAGGATCGGGCTTCTAAGGGTATTACTGGTCCTTCCGACGCCCAGTCAACTGAGGAGAGCATGGAACTTTGTCCACCTTAGGTACCAGTAATGTCATGGGCCTGAGGTTGATTCAGATCAACCTCCAGCACTCCCAAGCCACTTCCGCCCTTTTGGGTCGGCTGCTCTTGCGGGGCTGTTATGACCTTGCTCATATTCAAGAGCCATGGCACTATAAGGGCCGAATACGGGGGATTCACTGCAAAGAAGGTAAGTTGTTTTCTTTTACTTCTTGTACTTCTGTTTGGACTTGTGTATTCACTAGGAATAACATACATGTTTCACCTGTTTGGGATTACTGTTCTAGGGACCTTACTACTGTTTGGGTGAAGCTTGTGAGGGGAATACTGGTAGGGAATTTATTGTTTCCACTGCTTATTTCCCTTATGATAAAGACAAACTTCCACCAATGCCTGAATTTGGGTCTTTGGTGGAATTTTGTCAAAAGAATCATTTTGATTTATTGGTTGTGTCGATGCTAACTATCATCATGTGGTTTGGGGTAGCAAAGACATCAACCGAAGGGTGGAGCACCTATTGGAGTTTCTTATGGGTATTAACCTGTTTATTTTGAATAGGGGTAATGAGCGTACCTTTGCTGTTGTTAACAGGAGGGAAGTCATTGATCTAACGTTAGGGAATCAGTGTATTTCTGACCTAATTGAGAATTGGCATGTATCTGGTGAACCTTCTTCTTTGGATCACAGATATATTTGCTTTAATTTACAGGGTATGGCACTAGTCAGGTTACATATAGAGACCTTCGGAGGACTAATTGGGCTTCCTTTAGAGAAGACCTTAAATTCAACTTGGGAGGTGTACAGAGCAGATTTTGCTCAATGGTGGATTTAGAGATGACTGTTGACCAGATTCAACAGGCAATTCTCTTATCTTATCAACAGAATTGTTCTGTCAGGACTGCTCGCTCATCAAGGCGAGTTCCTTGGTGGGAATGAATGCTGGGCGATTTTAGACTTAATGTCAGGCGGCTTTTTAATAAAGCTAAGAGGACTGGTGATTGGGACAAATATAGGAGCACTCTCACTGGTTATAATAAGGCTATTAGAAAGGCTAAAAGGTCTTCCTGGAAACGGTACTGTCAGGAATTGAGGATATACCTGAGGTATCCAGATTTGTGAAGATAATGTCTAATGGGGATTATTGCAGGGTTGGGTCTCTTAAACTGCCTGATGGCAGCATGACTAGTACTTGCAGAGACTCTTTAAAGGAACTTTTTCGCGTACATTTTCCTGGGTCTACCTTGATTGAGGACTCGTCCTTCTTACAGGTGCAGTCTGATCTTGATGGACGTGATTAGCATGCCTCGAGAAAGGACTGGGATCTTGTGAGGGGAATGATTAATCAATCTAATATTAGATGGGCTATAAGTGATTTTAAGCCTTTTAAGTCAGCGGGACCAGATGGCATTTTGCCAGTGTTCTTTAAGCCTTTTAAGTTGGCAGGACCAGATGGCATTTTGCCAGTGTTCCTTGCAAGCAGGGCATTCATGTTCTGGTTTCCCCTCTTTACCGTGTCTTTCGGGCCTCTGTGGCTTTTGGCTACGTTCCATGGTCCTGGAGGCAGGTGAGGGTATCCTTTTATACATAAACCTGGGCACAATTCTAAGTCGTATCATCCGATAGTCTGATGTCCTTTTTATTGAAGACATTGGAGAGGTTAGTGGATAGGTTTATTAGGAATGGGGACTTGGTTAGGATCCCCCTTTGTCGCAGCCAATTTGCCTATCAATCTGGCAAATCGACCTGATATGCTCTTCATGAGGTTGTTTCGCTCATTGAGAGGGCTATTGGGTACAAGTCTTGGTGCTTTCCTTGATATTCAAGGGGCTTTTACTCTACTCTTTTGAGCAAATAAGCCTTGCTGCTTTAGGCATGGAGTTAGCTCAACAATTGTTCGCTGGATTGGCTCCATGCAGACATGGAATCAGTTCAACGATTATTTGTTGGATTGGCTCCATGCTGAGGCAAAACAAAAAAAAATGTTTTTAGCAGACTCTATGAGGAGGAAGTCATGATTGTCACTGACAGGGGATGTCCACAGGGGGGTGTTGTCTCCCCTTCTTTAGAGCCTTGTGGTGAATGAGCTATTGGCTTTACTTAATGGGAAGGGTTTCTTCACTGTTGGATATGCTGATGACATATCCATCATTGTGGTGGGGAAGTTTCCTAGGACTGTTTCTGAAGTCTTTCAGACAGCTCTTAATACAGTTTCTTACTGGTGTAATAGAGTTGGGTTTTCTGTTAATCCGGCCAAGACTGTTATCATGCCTTTTACTCGAAGAAGACAATTGGTAGAGTTAACTGAGCCGACCTTTGGTAAAAGGTTGCAGTTTTCTACCCAGAACAAATACCTTGGTGTTTTGCTTGACAAGAGTTTGACTTGGAAACCACACATAGAGTTTGTTGTGGGGAAAGCCTGTAGGGCTCTTTGGGCTTGCAGGGGTATCTTGGGTGAGACTTGGGGTCTTAGGCCAGGGCTGTTGTTTTGGATTTATACCATGGTTGTGAGACCTATTCTTATTTATACTGCTATTGTATGGTGGCGTAGGGTCATACTTAAGACTTGTCAGGCCGAACTTGGAAAGATTCAAAGGCTGGCTTGTTTGGGCATCACTGGGGCTATGAAGACTGCTCCTACTGCCGCTCTCGAGGTTCTCGTGCATTCCTCCTCTGCATTTGTTTGTTGAGGCAAGTGCCTGGGAGTGCTATTATAGGCTTCAGTCTTTAAGGTGAAGGATTTCTTGAACCCATAAGGTGGAGCATTTGTCTTTTGAGTGGGACAGGCTACACTTTAACATTTTTGGGATGGTAAAGGATTACATGGTACCTCGATTTAACTTCTTCCGGCCCTTCACTGTTGTTTTTCCCAGTTTGGGGGACTGGGAGAAGGGGTTTGGGCGCAGTATCAAGAGTGGTTTGGTCTGGTTTACGGACGGTTCTAAAACCACTACTGGTGTTGGGGCAGGGGTTTACTGCGAAGGGACTCGGATGTTTTATTCCTTTTCCCTTTGGCGGTTTGCCACTGTCTTTCAAGCAGAAATTTTTGCTATTTCTGCATGTGTTAGAATTAATCTTGATAGGGATTATGCTGGTAAGCATATTTTTATCCTATCTTAAAGTCAGACTGTTCTTAAAGCACTTGATAATTCCTGATTTGTTTCAAAACTAGTCTGGGTATACCGTCATCTCATTGAGGAACTGGCCACCAAGAACAGGGTGTAACTGGTTTGGGTGCCAGGGCACAAGGGGATTGGGTATAATGAGGTTACTGATAAGCTTGCCAAGGGGCTTCTCGCCCCTTTTTTGGACCTGAGCCTGTCCTGGGCATTGTTCGGATATCTTTGGGTGGGTTGTCAGGGACTGACTGGCAGCTCAGTATCATGCTTTCTGGAGGTCTACCTGTGGTCTTAGGCAGGCGAAGGCTCTCATTTTGGGGTGCTCTGCTCACCGAACTAAAGAGTTGCTTTCTCTGAACAAATATGAAGTTAGGATTGTTACAGGGCTTTCTTACAGGGCACTGACATCTTAGAAGACATCTTCACTTGATTGGCCCTATGTGTAGAAAATGTTAATATAATATGGGAGGAGTATACATGTGTAGATGATGTCAGTATGAGGAGGAAACTCCTCTTCACATTTTATATATGTAGAAGATGTCAGTATGAGGAGGAAACTTCTCTCCACATTTTGTGTGAATGTGTGGCTCTTTTGTGGCTTAGGCATGATCTCTTGGGGATGTATTTTCCTGTTCAGGAGGATCTTGCTACTGTCCTATTGAGGAAAATACTGGCGTTTGTTCTTAAGACAGGCCTTCTTCTGGGATGATTTGATTGGGGGTTGACCACTGCTGGTCGCGGAGCTTGGGCTGCATAGGCTCCTCTTTATTTTACTACTACTACTACTACTACTGTATTGCAATAAAATTTATAGCTACATTGCAGATAATTATTGACTTACCTCATAATTTATAATCCAGAATGTGACATGTTTAACACTTTGATATTACAAAAAAGTGTCTTCAAATGGACTGTGGAATTTGTTTTTAAAATGGTTATTTCTTTTTATAAAATCCAAAAATAATTCCAAAATTCAGAAATTTTCTTTAGAAACTTCTTTCTGTAAATAATATCTCAATGAAACATCTGCCAAACCCAGAAAGGACATTTTTAGAGGGTCAAAAAATTTTCAAATATTTTGGTCAAAAATAAATTCTTGATGTATCATCATCATCAGAATGATAAGAAGGTAGAAAAATATTAATATTTCTAGGATCCTAGATCTAATCCCTAGATTTTAGGAGATTTGACTTATAATAACTGTTGAAATTTTTTTGATCATAATTTAAATCTGTACTAAATCTGAACACAATTTCCCTTAGGTACAATACCAAAAATGGATGCTAGCTTCTCAACAACCAAATTCAAAATATTCAAATCATTTTAAGAAGAAATATAATACAGAAATACTGAATAAATACTTATTCTTTACCCAAAGAAATTGTATATATCTTCATTGCTAATATTTTATATGAATAAAAGTAGATAAAAGTGAAATGAATAATATAAAATTTCTACAACATTTATGGCAAAAATAAGCTTAATGAAAAATTACTTTTTTAATTTTATTTTCCATTTATTGTTTGATTATTAAATGCCAGGGTCATTTCAAATCTAATTATCAGTAGCACACATTTGTAATAGAGTCAAGTAGATTGTAGAGTATGAGAATCAACAAACTAGACTGGACTCAAAAAAATACAAGGGGGATTCAAATGAAAACCTTAAAAGTGCAATAATTTTTTAATTATAACAATTAGAAACAACTTATGCATATCATTTTTCTACATAGTTTCCCTGATGTTCAATACAAGTTTTCCAATGCTTTGGAAGTGCATAGATACCAAGGTGAAAGAAATCTTTTGGTCGTGTAGTCAGTCATGCACCACGGTTTTCACCTCTTCGTCACTTCGGAAATGCTTGCCTCCCATTGCTTCTCTGAGTGCACCGAACACATGAAAGTCACTAGGGCGAGGTCTGGTGAATAAGGTGGATGATTAAGACATTCAAATTTGATATCCTGGATAGTCTGAACTGTCAAACTAGCTGTATACGGTCAGGCATTGTCATGCTGTGACAATACTCCGGAAGTCAGAAGTCCTCGTCATTTACTCCTGATTGCAGGGAAAAGGTGATTTTGTAGCATATCTGAATAAGAATCACTGGTTACTGTCACTCCCTTGTCCATACAATGCTCTAAAATTACTCCTTTTGCATCCCAGAAAAGAGTGAGCATGACTTTCCCAGCAGACTTGAGTGTGGAATTTCTTTGGTTTCAGCGATGATTTGTGGCACCATTCCTTGCTTGACCTTTTCGTTTCAGGTTGGTGATAGTGCACCCAGGTCTCATCGCCTGTGACAATTTTTCCCAGAAATGCATCACCTTCAATGTGGAATTGACGCAAAAGTTCTTCATAGGCATCAACGCGACAATCTTTCAATTCAGCAGTCAACTGACGTGGCACCCATCTTGCAGTACATTGTGGACAATATTGTGTGCTGAACCAACACTCATCTCCGACATTGAGGCTATTTCCTGTACAGTTATATGCCTGTTATCCTTCACAAGCTTTTCCACTAACGCAATGTTCTTGTCCGTCACTACGCAGTGAGCCTGCCCCGGTCGTGGGGCATCCTCCACAGAAGTTACGCCGCTTTTGAACTTTCTACACCACTCGTACATTTGCTGCAGTGACACACACGAATCACCATACTGCGCTGTCATTCTGCAATGAATTTCTATTGGTTTCACACCTTCACTACTCAAAAAACGCATTATAGATCGCTGTTCTAGCACGTGCATGTGGATAGCGGAGCAGCCATCTTGTTGTGGACACTGCTGCCTTCTCTGGCATTGCAGCATCACTCTGCCACTTGCCAATCACTTTGTGAACCATAAGGACCACTACTGCCACCTACCAAATAAATCGTACAACTTTTCGTAATTCTATGTCACTTTTAAGATTTTCATTTGAATCCCCCTCGTATTTTAAGTTATAGGACCCAGATACAATTCTGGATCCTGGATAGAAAGTAGAATTTCCATGCAACCAATCTGGCTAATAATGAAAATATGTTAAAATAAGATGCATCTCTAACAAAAAGTAAAATTTTAGCTGGTTTTATTTATACTGAATGCCAGAATTTGGTTCATTTAGAAATTAGTTAATAGAATATGAAGAAACAAAAATGACTCCCCTGGTACATTCAGTGACTGTTTTTATTGCTTTCATCAACTATAAATATCGATAGATATAGGTTATTTTCAACTTTTATCTAAAATATTGAATATGCAGTTAGAGTACTTTGTTTAAATTCCTTTTTTAATTGAATTTCTTTATGATATATGATTTCATTGCAAACATTTCAGGAAACAATCATGAAGTGAAACAGAATAACTCAAAGATTTATCAGCCAATGTGGCTGCCATTATTGAAAATCCATTGTTAGTATCAATTGTAAATATGAGTTTGTCATAATTACTGTCATAAGTATGAACCGTCATAACTTGGACTCTAGTCAGTCATGGATTCTCTGTATATTCAAATTCTAACCATTTTTTCATAATTTAAAAAAAAAAATTATTTCTGAAAATTTGGTTTCAATTTATTTTCGGATGGCTGTTGTCAAACAAATGATAATTGGAATAAGAGATTGTATGAAGTCATTAGATATGATGGAAGATAGACAAACACATTTAAATAGATAGGAAATAAATAACTAAAAACAAAGATCAGCTAATTACTTATTATATATTACTTTATATAAATCCTTATACAGTGATACCTCGCAATTCAATATCCTGCAATTCGACAGTTAAATTTTGTAGGAAGCCACATGCATGTGCATGGAATTGTGTGATTCCATTTGTTATTTGCATGGTTATTTGTCAATTCTTGTTGGGCTGCTCTGGTGTTTACTCATGTTGTTTGTTTTAATTTTTAATTCTGCATTTTTCAGGAAGTAAAAAGTCTGCACATCAATCCTTGCTTAAACTTCTGTTTGAACTTTCATTTTAAATTAAAGCAAGTGGTTTTTTTTTAATTAGTTTGCACATCCATAGTTGTTATTATTTTTTTCAATGAAATTTAGAGAAGTATTCAAAGAGAAGTGAACAGAAGTTCTAATAATTCAGGAAAGAAGAACACTTGATTGAGCATGGAGAAGGAGAAAGAAATTTTAGATAAAGTGCAGAAAGGTAAAACAATTTTACAGATGTAGCTCAAGAGTATGGCATTCTAAGACAACTTGGCAATGTTTTGCAACAGAGAGAGATTATGGGTGCTACAGTGTCTGCTGGAGCAATAAAGATTCTGACAAGAATAGATCTTTAATCAATGAAGAAATTGAAAAGCTGCTTCTCACCTAGATTAGATAAAGATAGATGAAGGGAGATCCAATAACTCAGGCAATCATCAGTGAGAAGGCTAGGTTAATTTTCGAAGAGTTGCAGAAGAAAACTCCAGGAGGTACCTCAGATGAAACTGAGGAATTTAAAGCAAGTTGAGGCTGGTTTCATAAATTCAAAGGTTGAACAGGATTAAGAAAACTTTATTACAACATCTAAGGGCTAATAAATTATGTTGTGTATAAAATAGCGTAATAAAGTAAATAATTTAGTGTATCTTTCTCACCTGACCCATTAGGAAAGTGGGATAGGGGTCCAATAACGAAATAAACTATTTTCTAGTCTTATATGGGAAAAATTGTTCCGCAATTCAACAGTTTCTCAATTCGACGCTAGTTTGGCGACAGATTAGTGTTTAATTGTGAGGTACCCCTGTACTTATTACTACTTTTGTGTAATATTTGATGATATTCTACAATATTTATTGAAATTTTCCAATTTAATTTATCATCAAAAATAATTAAAAGAATTAGCCATATAAACTAATATTGAATCTTCTATGTTAAAACAGAAAATAATAAATGTTAAATTCTAAATTAAAAAACTAAATTATAGAACATGAAAAACAATATAAATAACAGCAAGAAATTCTATGACTGCTTTCAAAGAATTATATAAGTTTCCAAATATTTAATAAATAACTAATTAAATAAAAAACCATGAAAAAAGATATTAAATAAATAATATTTATTCAGAATTAAGTAACAAACAAATTGTTAAATAAATGATTTTCTTAACACAAAATAACAAATGCAAGTTAAGTAAATAAGCTAACTTATTTAATGGATTCAGTGCTTTTGATATGTATAGTCATCAAGGAAGTGGAATAAAAAATGATAAACAATAAAAAGTTAAAAAATTTAATACTAATTTTATTAATCCAGCTTTTGCAAACCAGTTTTTTTGTGTATGTAATTTGTTGAAAATATGCCCTTTTGATTGTGGTTCCTAAATTGTGCATTTTGATATCAGTGCAGTGCAGTACATATGAAAGTCTCCTGTGGTCACAGTTCATATTTATGATTGATCATCAATGTTATTTTACTGTAATAAATATAACAATTATCCCATTTTGCTTTTAAGCTAAATGCTGCCACTTTGAACTATAGTTCGATATGGGCAAGTGGCTGTATTTTCTCAACACAAGTTTAGCCCCTATTACAGAAATTATGGATTAGTTTATATAGAATGATCCAAATTTTGATAGAAATTCAAAGACAATACAAAGTATAATGATGTGATATCTCACCATTGACAATTGCTTGCTGAATGAAAGAGGAAAAAGCAAATGATGTTAGATGCTTCTTAATGAAAAAACAAAAAGTGTCAAATGAGGAAGAACCTTCCTCATCACAAACTAAATTAGAAAGTATCAAATGAGGAAGAACCTTCCTCATCACAAACAAATTATTTACTTGAATATTTTTGATTTTCATGAATGATTTTTGAATACAAATCGATATTAGCAATAAAAAATGTCTACAATTAATTAATAGTAAAAAATTACCAAGGGACTTCCACTTGAGGATACGAAACTATAAGTTAAAATACTAGCACTAATTTAAAGTGGAAAATGAACACAAATTCACAGTAGCACTTTCAACTTTAATAAGTTATCTTCAGCTCACAGAATAACAGGTTTTGGAACATAAGAACGTTATAAAATATATAAGAACATTACAAAAATTCAAATTAAAATTTAAATGGAAACATAGATACTACGTCAGAGTACAACATTATATATACATATACAGATAATAGTTTAAACAAAATAAAATAAAGGTTATATAAAATAATTCCACTTTAAATTAGTGCTAGTATTTTAACTTATAGTCTACAGTTAATGTAATATAATAGTAATAATGCATGTCACAAAATAAAATAATAAAAAATTGGTATGTACTGTATATATTTTATTCACTGTCCTATTTCATCTATCCCCATTATTTATATGTTAAGATGACCTCATTTAATGCTGTTTCATTTAGTGCTTGGATTTTTGGAATGTATCCCCCATGTTAAACAGGGTAGTACAGTATTTTTAACTTTAAAATAAAAAAAAATTATCATTAATTTTCAAGGACACTCTGCAAAATGTATTTCATTATAGCACTAATATCTGAATTAGAAAAACTTCCGAAACTAAGGACACTGAAAAAATACAATAATGTGACATTCAAATATATCAAGAAAATAGCACAAATATACTATTTTAATTTCTTTTTTTTCCAGCACTTTCAGCTATTAAGTCCTCATCAGTAACAAATGATATAAAAAATATTCAAAGAGAACTATTATAGTTATAGAACATACTTAAGCAATCAAATAAACAGTCATAACACATTCATTGCTATGATTACAACAGATTGCTATGAGGATCATACATAATGTTAAATAAATTCTCATTGAAAGAAAATTATGTTAGATTCAATATAAATAAAATCTCAAAATATATTAAATATAAGTATTACAGTCAGAATAATATAATGACAAAATTATCTAGAACAGTGCTTGTCATACCACTTCCATGCATTACTTATAGTCCCAAAATCAAATTTATTGATTACATTGTAATTATGAATTTTTCCTTTAAAAATTTGGATATATTCTGCTATTCTTTCTTTGTTTAAATCTTCAACTGATTTAACTATCCTTGCATTATCCCAGTCGTCTATGGTTACATCATAAGCGATTGCTCTTGATATGACCATAGAGTGGGATAATGCAATGGAATGATTATCCCAGTCTATGGTCCATCATGAACGATTGCTTTTAGCAAAGAGCAATTGCTCGTGATATTTTTCCTTTGCAATTTAGAGATATCTTATTGTGCTCCTTTAAAGTTATTTGAATATAGAAATTTAATATACCTTATATAATGATTTAACCAAGTAAATTATAATATAAATTAATATGATGATGATGATATTATTATTATTGTTAATAATAATAATAATAATAACCACCATACAAAAATCTTGATTTTGAATACATTTGCTTATTATTAGCTTTAGCTTTTTAAGGATGTTAAGAAATTTTACATACTGAATAATAATTGCAACATTTATAGATATTAATTTAAAATCAAAAGATACTAACCTTTACGCCAAATCCCTACCAAACCTAATAACAAATCAACCAAACGAGGTAACTGTTCCAAATGCAAGATATGATTTCCTTCATTTGATAATATAGTACAAATATTAAGAGCAAATTCTTGTTCATTTGGTAAACCACTCAGCAATGATAAACAAATTTTATCATAATCAGTTGGGCGAATAATATTTTGACATAATCCAGATGTTGTTCTTGAAATATCTACAAAAATTAAATATTTCTAAATTATTTTTTCAATTATTTGATTTAAGAAATTAAAAAACAATAAATTTATGTACTTTATACAGTAGTTTAAAATAGTTAAAAAAACAAACAAAAAAAAAAATGTAGTTAAATCAATACATTTATAAATTAATCCATAAAAATTTGTCAATAATGTGTTAAATTAATATATAGAATAATATTTACCTTAATCTTTCTAAGCTTTTATCAAGAACAAGTCTTAATCTTTCTAAGCTTTTATCAAGAACAAGTACTTAATCTGGTAAAATAATATAAATTCTTTTTATTTATTAACTATAAATATAAAGAATCCTTTATTTCTTCTTTAATTTGAAGAATATATTAGTGCACAATTGGCTGATACTGCAGAACCTTGGTTTAATGGATTAATAAGAGAAAAGGGTGTCCATTAAAGCAAAAAAGTGTTTTAAAAATACAATACAATAAATTCTTTCTCTAATTTAACAATTACAGTATGTCCTCATTTAACATTGCTTCATTTAATGTCATTTCATTATTACATCATGAGCAAAACCAAATTATTTAATTAAAAATTAAATTTTCTAAGACAGCAGAACAAAATAAAGTCCTATTTCCTATGTTTCCTGTTATGCACATTTTTTATGTATGCATAAGACAGAAAATGTGCATAGCTGTATTTAGAAATCTATAGTGTAGTTACAAAAAATAAGTAACCATATTTTATATGAACACTAATTCATATAAGCTACACAATATTATCTAAGAACATCATATTTGAATAGAATAAGTAATTTAGATTCATCACACAGAAATGCTTCAACTTTTCAACTAAAGGATCCAGAATCAAATCCTATCCTAGAAAAATTATTTCACGGTTCAAGTCTAACTTGTTAATCCCCTTCTTCTATAGTCCAACTAGCCTTAGAGATATGTAATAGGAATGGCAGTGTTATTAGTGAACAATAGGGAACTTGATATTAAGAAAATCTAATCATGGACATAATTTCTACGAATTCTAAGATTTCTTTTATTATAAAATAATTTTCTTTCCCATATATTCGATGATATAATTGCTATACAAAATTTTCCAATAAAAATTTATACTTGAATCATGCTTTTCATTCCATTAATGAACAATATAGTAATGACTAGATGATAAAAATTACTAAATAGTATCAATGCTAGTATCGGAAAAAAAGCATTCTAGGAACATAGGCCTAATGTTGTAAGTTATGGTTATAAGGTTTTTAGTTTCACTTATCATTTCAGTTAGCATTGTGATTTTCAGGAACTTCAAAATGAGTATCAACTGTATAAACATTTTTTATACATATATAGGGGTTGGCCAATAAGTCTATGCAGTTTTTTCCTAAGTAAATAACACAAAACTTTTTGATATTAAACAACAATTTTATTCAGCAATGTATTGATCATTTTGATCTACTACTTTTTGCCATCTTTCTGAAAACTTTATAATTCCGTGCTCAAAAATGTACTTGTCTTTTGCAGCAAAAAACTGATTCAGGTACTGTTTGATATCGTCATCGGAATCAAAGATTTCTTCTCAAAGAATTATGAAGAGAGTGAAACAAGTGAAAGTCTGATGGTGCAAAGTCAGGTAAATAAGGGGGATGTGGTAACACATACCATCCTAAATACAACAATTTCTGGAAAGTCTCCAATGATGAATGTGGTCTATAGTCTATTTCAAGATAACCTGACAGTAAATAAAAAAAAAAATTATTGCGGGTATTTTTACACAAAGGAAAATAGTCCCTATTAGTTAAATTTAATATTAATATTTTAAAATATAAAAGTGATATATTATCCTATAATTTGTTGTTTTGGGAAATAAAATATCGAAATATTAAATTATTGAGATGATTTAAAAATATATTTTTTAAAATCACATGACAAAATTTAACGAAATGTTGTTATTTACAAATCGCATATGAATACAGTGTTACCACTAATAAAACAGTCTTCAGCACATATTTAAGCGAAAAATTACAGTTTAATAACTATTAAAGATCTTTCGGCTTAATAAAGCCATCATCAGTAACAACACTTTTAAATAAAACGAATTGGTCATATTTAAAAGTGGTATTACTGATGATGGCTTTATTAAGCCGAAAGATCTTTAATAGTTATTAAACTGTAATTTTTCGCTTAAATATGTGCTGAAGACTGTTTTATTAGTAGTATTACTAAGAAGCGAAAGTATATTAAATCTATTTTACAGTGTTACCTTTGGTGGTTCGGCTGTTAGGTTATCTTGAAACAGACTATAGTGTTATCATGATGAAAGACAACATCTTTGTGATTCACTAATTCTGGATATTTTTGATGAATTGCATTATTTGGTTTATTCAGTTGTTGATAGTACACATGCGAATTAATCATTTCATTCCTTGGAAGCAATTCAAAAAAACACAATGCCTTTCCAATCCCATCAAACTGACAATATAACCTTCCTTTGATGAAGTTCTGTTTTTAAAGTACTTTGGGATGGTTCATCATGCTTACTCCATGATCTTTTCACTCAATGTTACTTACTGTAGATAATCATTTTTCATTGCATGTTATCATACGTTTCAAAAATGGATTATTTTCCTCACATTTCAAAAGTGAATCACATATGGTAATGCATTTAATAAGAAGAACTCTTTTAAGTTGGTATGGTACCAAGCATCAAGCTTACTCACATATCCAAGTGCCTTTAAATGATTTTCCACACTTGATTTTGATATGTTTAGAATTTCTGCAATGTCTCATATAGTATAGTGATTGATTAACGCCTTTATTTTGTTGTTATTGATCTCCACTGGTCTTCCTGAGCATGGTGTATCTTTAATGGTGAAATCATCAGAATGAAATATAGCAAACCACTTTTGGCAGACATGTTTTGATAAAGCATCTTAACCTATACATGTCAAATTTTTTTTTATGTGCTTCTGTCACATTTTTCTCTTTTTTAAAATAAAACAACAAAATTGTTGAAAATGCTGATTTTGATTGTCCATTTTTAAATTAACACATAATAAAAAATACTTAGCAATTTGCAGACAATTTTTTGAAAAAGTAAGCTTGTAATGTCCTCTATCAAATGGATGAATAATCTCCAGAACATACTTTTTTCCTACTTGAAGTTACTTACATTTCACAATGCCTACAGCCATCTGTCAGCAAAAACTGCATAGACTTATTGACCAACCCAATATAATTGTTAAATTAGTAAAAGATGCAATTTAAGAATATAAAATGCAACTATGATGATATGATAGAAACAAAAGAACATTTTTTAAACTATAAAATTAATTTGTTCATTTCATTAAGATTTTGTGTATTCTAGAAAATTTAAGTGTAAAACAGAGGGCTGAATAAGCCAAAAACATTTTTGCAAATAATCAAGAATAATTATTCAATAAATTAAAATTTTATTATTTTTTCCTACTTGAAGACTATATTTATGTTAATAACTTGAAGATCTAAAGCAGAGAGGCATAGTCTTAAAAGAAATATTAATATTACAATTATATTTCTTACTTATAAAATACAATTATCTACATAAGTCCATGCAAATCACTAATCTACACAAATGAGTTAAAACTAACCACCATAAGTTTGCATTAATTTCCTCTTCTATAACAAAATGCTGCATGTATTAGACTTAATTCCATACGATAAAATTGACATTCTTTCTATATAACAAAATGTTGCATATAAAACTACTATTGTCTACTGTTCTCTGTAAGAACTTCAAATGTTTGTTGAAAACCAAATAAAAATTTAAAAAAAAATATTCTGTCCTTTAAATTGAGGCTTTACTTACTCTAGAAAGAGTTAACTAGTTTAAAAGAAGTATATAAAACAAAAGACTTTTCAGATAAGCATTTTGATAAAGTGAAAATTAACATTAAGAACAAGTTCTGCAATTATGACATTAGGATTGAATATACCATCCAAGATCATAGGGGAAGATATCTATTTCAGAATTTCTCATGTCATAATAGTCCCCAGAACATCTTTATTTTAATCGAAAATAATAAAGAACCAAGAGAAATATAGAAAAAAGCAGCATATATAGTATTCTTATAAGAGATGATAATACATCCATACTTTGTAAACATAGGAAAGAAAGACAAAACTATACAAAAAAATCACACAAAATAAATTTCAGATACAATTGCAATAATATTGCATTGATCTAAAAAAAAAGCTTGTTATAATTCAAAATTTTCTGGAATCAGGCATGAATTACAGGTAACCCTCATATAACACAGTTTCACTCTAACATGATTAGAAAATTGCAGAAACCCTTATATAACACGGTACTTCTACAACATGGTTTTTATTAATTATCTAATTACTAAACTAAATTGAAAAAGCACATTAAGCAGTTGAGAATAACTTTGTATTATTATTAAAAAAGATTCTAAACGTTTTCGGCTTATTACAGCCATCATCAGGTAACTTTGACCTGATGATGGCTGTAATAAGCCGAAAATGTTTGTATTATTATTAAAAAAGATACTAAAGTTATTCTCAACTGCTTAATGTGCTTTTTCAATTTAGTTTAGTAATTAGATAATTAATAATAAGAGTTGAAGCAGTTTTTTAGATTATATTTAAAAAAAACATAGTTTTTACTTAATACATTTAGAAAATTAATTTGTTCTCTTACAACACAAAAATATTTTCATTAATTTTTGTAAATCCACACTATGGACACACAACACACACATAAAATGGAATCATTGGAAAACACTTTGCTAAAATTAGTCATAAATGCAATTTCATTAGTTTGCCATGAGAAGGATGATGCAGTCTATTTTCAATTTTGATTTGAAATTGAGTTAACTGTTGACTATTGAGTATTTTGTGTTCTAAACATTCAGTTCTTGGATAAAAAACAAGTTTTCATTCTTCAGTAGAGGAATGTATAATTGTAACAACACTCAATTGGATATTGTAAAATTAATAGTTAGGGCTTATTATAATGTTAAGTTTGTATTTAAATATATATATGTGTAGCTGAATATACATATTTTTGTTAACCAATCGCTTCAATTTATACAGGGTGGTCCAAAAGTAGGTGGATAGTATGTCAAAAACCAAGAAGTGTCGGTGATTTGAAAAATTACATAAGAGATGCATTTCAAGAAATTAATACCCAAAGAGACTTGTGCAAAAATGTTTGTCGAAGCATAAGAGGCAGACTTCAAAGCTGTGTAAATTGTGATGGAAAACAATTTGAGCACCTGTGTTAATAAAATTTAAGGGCTTTTGTATTATTGTTCACAATAAAATTTAATTATCAATGTAATAATTGTGTTAGTAAATATAATTCTTTGTATATGTAATCTCAAAATAAATGTTATCATTTACTGTCCACCTACTTCTGGACCACCCTGTATATGCTTGTTTTCAATAAATATTTCTTATAATTATATTTGAGTCAAATTGTCAATCCCAGACCTGTGTGTCACAGATCTGTGTGCCAAAATTCGTGTTAAGGCCATCATTCTGACATTTTCTGTCATCCCTGCAGTCCTCACACTGCTTAGAAAAAAAAAATGAAATAGTCCAAACCTCTGCAAACTTGAATTTGCACTGAACCAATTAATCTTGTTAGTTTATAAGTATTGTAAGGAAACCAAACATCTTCCATCTAGGTTTTTTGGAACTAACTCTACTTTGATTTCGGTATACATCAGAAAAATAATTTTTTAATAAAAATTCGGAATCAAAGACTACTGGAATTAAGTGGATTATGGTAACTGATCTTACACAATGTTATGATTCTATATTATTTTATTCCCTGATTGAAAGAAAGAGAATGCTTCATGGAAAGATATATCAATAATATGATACTTAAAAACCAACAAATAATATACTAAACATAAATAAAGTAACACAACTTTTAAATGTCATAAACCAACATGTTTAGACTTATGACTTACAAATACAATAAATATTTAGGCACTATACTTAAAAAAAAAATTCACATAAAGTTGGGAATATAACAGAACATTAATTTAATAGGCTTTGCTTTAATGCAGCCATTCTCAACTTGCGGCCCGCAGGCTGCATGTGGCCCGGCAAGTTTTTATGTGTGGCCTGGAACGCACGGTTATGAATTTATTGAAAATACGGAATTCTTCTCCTACAATCAAAAATAAAAATTCTGATATTAAAAAATCTTTTAATGTGGAAAAATTAGAATTTTCCTAATTTGCTAGGTCCTTCTTGATACAATCATAAAATTTTACAGGTCATAGGTCAGTTTGGAAAAAACTGACCTATGGCATCTATGAAATGAGAAGTCAAGAGTTTTTTGTAGGTGATTTTTAGAAATCAGACTTTTTCACAATATCAGACTTTTCATCAACCAGCTGCCGACTGCTGATATAGCATGTTGCGGCCTGCTTAACGTAGCATATACAAATGTATGCAGCCCACTTACTGAGCAAACAAATGTATACGGCCCAGGGATAAAAAAGGTTGACAACCACTGCCCACTGCTTTAATGGATAAAATATTTGGATTAAATTTTTATTTGATTTTTAATAAATATTTGGAATTCCACTAATAACAGTGAATATTATTAATATTATATGCAATATTTTGTTATATAGATGTAATTCTCTGTAGTTATATATTAATGTAATTCTCTGTAGTTTAGGCTTAATATATAAAGCATTTTGTTATACAACAGGAACATAAAGTTATCTTATGTTAGTCTTAATAAGTCAGCATTGATTGGCAATTTGTGTACATTTATGTAAATAATTGCATTTTATGAATAAGAAAATATAATTTTAATATACAAATTTTTTAAGACTATGTCCATCTGCTTTAGTTCTTCAAATTACCATCATCATCACAGAATTCAAGAAGGAAAAAATTAAATTTAATTAGTCTTGATTATTTATAAAAACATTTTCTATTTATTTAGTTTTTCAGTTTTTATTAGGACCTTAAAAATGTTCCTTCATAAATTATGAAAACATTTCTCATTAATTCTAATATAAAAATTTCTAATCAACTCAAATAGAACATAATACAACCTAAAAAAATATTGCTTCTTTAATGGAATTTTAATGATTTAAATAATTTGAACTAGTGCTAGCACCATCTCTGAAATTAACAAATAAACTAATACAGGTAGGCCTTGATTAGTGCGAGTTCAAATAATGCGATATTCGATATTGCCAATAGGTAGGCCTCGATTAGTGCGAGTTCGAATAATGCGATTTCGATTAATACAGGTAGGCCTCAATTAGTGCGAGTTCGAATAATGCGATTTCGATTAGTATAGGCCTCGATTAGTGTGAGTTCGAATAATGCGATATTCGATTAGTGCAACTTATAAAATTGATACCGTTTTTCAGTTAGCTGCGAGCAAATATTCAATTAATGCAAGTTGTAAGCATAGACCAGTCTTACTAATAAGGTTCCGTCCCCATTTATGATGTCAATTAACAAATTAATGTTAATTTTCGGTTAGTAAAACTGGACAAGGAGCAGTCCATGAACAGTCATTTGACTTTGAAGGGGTGAAATTGTCATATTCTGCTAGTAAACAAATAGAAAACTTGTTAAAAATTTCTATTTGCTGTCATATTTTGCTAATAAACAAATAGAAAACTTGTTAAAAATTTCTCATTGGTTCGTAACTTCGCTTACTAGTTCTATCTGTCACTAATTTACTGATTCAATAAAGTTGCAATGCTTAATTGCAAATCGGAACTAATTATTTACTAATTCAATAAAGCTGCAATGCTTTATCACAAATCAGACTATCCACATCTCAACCCAGAATTGGCGGCCAGGTGGTGCTCAACTTCTGCTTTCGATTCACTATTTTGGTTTCAATTTGGCAGTTGGTTTGATGATGGTATGAGATGCAATACCTGGTAACTTATTAATTTAGATGATGAACAATGATGTAAAATATGAAAATAAATAAGTTATTAATTTAGATGATGAACAACAATATAAAACATGAAAATAAATATTTCTTAAACAATTAGTATTGAGGTTATTCATTGTGAGGTTGGCTAATGGCAGGAATCTCACAAAGCAAGAATCAATTACCATATTTTACATATAGTTAATACTTCGAATAGTGTGAGAAATTCGTGGAATCCATTATTCGCACAAATCGAAGCCTACTTGTAATTATACTAAAAATGGCACAATCCAGGAATTAATAATAAGATTATGTAATTTAATTACTAATTCCTTAATGGCACCTTAATTCTTAAGAATTCCTTAATTCTTAGAATAATTATTAGTTTATTTGTTAATTCAGAGATAATACTAACACTAGTCCAAATTATTTAAATTGTTAACATTCCATTAAAAAAAGAAAGAGCTTTTAAGTTATATTATGTTCTATTTGACTTAATTCTAATATAAAAATTTCTAATCAATGGGAAATGTTTTCATGATTTATGAATTTTCACATAAGGAACAATTTTTAAAGTTCTAGTTTACCTTTGTAAATTCAAGAATATACATATATACAATTTATTATATTTAGTAAGTATACTTTAATAAAACTCCATCCAAATCAGTCAATCAAAAATTCTATTAAAACTTGAGAAAACTTCAACAGTTTATTTATTTATGTAGTGCAGTGCTAACTGTATATAAATATTTTTATCTCCTATAAGTTGGATTTAAAGCAAAATATTAACCCATTAATTTCAACATTATATAATTTCAATTGCTGTGTTAATTATTTATAAATTTATAAATTATTACATTGGGAGCATTTTTCATCAAAATACAAGTCCAGGTAGTCCTCGACTTATGATGGCCAAAAATTAATAATAAAAATTCTCTGATTCAATTTTGCCACCTGCAAATATATACATCACATTTCTTTCTATACACATCACAGCATTAGCATTATTCAGCAAGCAAAGCCTTTCAACAATATAAAATAGTCGTTAGTGTTATTCATCCACTTCTAACTTATCACAGTTTTTGGCACATTAGTTAATAATCAGTAGTTGAAGTGTTCATTTCTCTCATTGCAATTATTATATCTCATCATAAACTTTTCATGTCCAGTAAGAGAAATAATACTAATGGTGAAAAAATTTCATAAATTTTTCTTTCTGAATTTTGCATTTATATATCTAATTGTATATATGTGTTAATAAATAATTTATAAATGTTTATATAAATTTATGCATTTTTAATCATTTTAAATTAAATAGAAACCTTATTTTTGAAAATATTACAATAGAAATCAAGCAAATCAAGATTAAAAAAGTCCTTGACTTGTGTCAGAATTGACTTACAATGGAGATGTTAGAACGGAACCCTGTCATAAGTTGAGATTACTTGTATATATAATAAGAACCCTTAGTATGTGAAGTTTCATAATATTTTTATCTTATCTACTTAATTGCACTTTATATGGAGTCAAAAAATTGTAAAACTCAAAGTCATTGTTTATTTTTTTTTTAATAAAAAAAACTACAAAAATAAGATGCTAATAAAACTTGAAATATAATAAAATTGCAAGAATATATCAAATAATATTTTTTATATAAGTGTGCCCTAAAAATTCATAGCAATACATTAATTATTTTGGCCCTTTTAGCCCTATGATGATTTCATGCCAAGTGTCACATGGTTTATCTGCATGATTTACATTAACTTCAAAAGGAAAATTATCTGCAAATGGTCACAAAATAATACTTAAAACAGGCATATAAAGAAATAAATAGATCAATAAATTGTACAAAAATCATTTTATTGCAATTTTAAATAATTTTATTGTTGTAGCTACTGTCATGTTGTAATGTAGCTGATTTATAACGATGTTTACATAAACAAAACCAAAAAAATCTCTGGTTTCAAACTTATGCAGCAATTTTCCAGAGTGGAAATGACTTCTATGGCATATAGAGAAGTGTATTAGATAATATGAGTGGAGAGTTGGCCTCAATCATTTCCCAAAAATCCCACCTTCACCCAATGGCTTAAGCAATATAGTTTTTAGAAAATTACTTAGCCAAAAGAGGAAAGTCCTAAAGAACCCTCCTATTTTTGCTTTTCCTTTTTCTAAGATGATGAATCTGTTGGTCAAAATATCATAAAAGAGTTACTTGTTAAAATATAGGTGAATATTTGCATGTCTCATTTGCTTAAACATCATTTTTTATGACAATAGGCAGTGCAATGGTTAAATATAACTTCTCTAAAGCATAATCTTCCACTTAAAAAACTACATCAAATTTGGTTGAATCAATTTAAAAATTGTAAAAAATGATATTTTCAATTGTTATGTTGAATGGAATTATACTTTCCATGATTTTGGAATAGTAATTATTTATTCATTTTCAAAATAATTGTTTATTTATTGAATAATTAAATAAAAACAAATTTTTTATAAATTGAATTACTCAATTTACAAAAAAATTTTTCAGAATGATTAGTAGAATTTAATAATGCATGATTCTACCTGTCATGATATTGCAATTAAAGAAAAAGTGAAGTGTAATATAACTGTCATATATATATATATATATACATATATATATTTCTGGATTTAACACTTTGAAGAACCCTAAATATAAAATTCTCACTCGGATGAAAAATTTTTTTTTAACAAAGAAAAATCCGGCAACAGATAATCCCATAGGTCTTCCTCCAAATCTCTTCATGAAGCTAATTACCTATTAGAAATGTATATATATATATTAATGAATATTTATATATATGTAAAATTAAATCTTATAAAATTGAAGAAATATTTATCTACTTTAAGCTTATATCCCAATGGCAGGAAAGCACAAGAAAATTTTCCTATTGCAACGAAATTGTCATATATCTAAAAAAGATTGTAAAAATTAATGCGTAGTTATTTACTATTTATCTCTATAGAAGAATAAACTTACCAAAGAACATAACACGGATAATGCTCTTGCTACTGCCAAAGTTCCAAGTAATTGTGCTAGTGCAGTGAATCCAATAGAATAATGTAAAACACTATTCATGTTTACAAATATGGCTCCATATAACAAAAAACATGTCGTATAAACATAATACATGTAGATAAGGGGTGAAAGTATTTTCCATTGTTCATTCACATGAAGAAATAATTCCCATATTTCTAAATGCTTTTCCATTATGTCTTGCAAAAATGCAACATTCGCTATGTTTTTTACTTCCAATTGTTTCGAAAGTTCGATAAGTCTTTTCCCTATCACTAACCCACCGAAGGCAGCGCAAGAAAAAACTGTAAGTACATGACTTAATATATAACTAAAGAATAACTGGCATAGGACTGAGCAAACCAAAGCTTCTAAATCAGTGCACCGTTCAACCTTAAGATGTGAATAAATTACTAAAGTGGTAATAATTGACATCACAATCAATAAAATGAAAAAAATCGCAAGAATCACTAGCGATACTTTCTCAGTTTTATCAATGAAGTTGTTTTCGGTTTTATATATGTTCATTTGATAGTGAAAAGAAATTTTTCTCCTCTTGATAATGCTGTACTGTAGAGCAATGTATAATGACATAAATAGAATTGTACAATGGGCGTGGTTTTTGAAATTGCCGAATGTGGAAATTGCTTTTGCACAGGGAAAAATCATGGTAAAGTTATTCATCACTAAAATTAGAAAAACTATTGCCCATAAAAATATTTCAAGAATGTGTGTGTATATTAGGAAAATTCTATGAAAATTAGTTTTCCTTTGCTTGATACATTGGCATTCTTTCAGAAATTCAAATCCAAATATGCGGGCAGTGTTAACATAAGGAAAAAATTTATAAGCGAGGCAAGTATTATACAGAGAAGTTTTTGAATGATTCAGCATTTTCAAAGATATTCCGTCTAGAAAATTTTTGTGAAAATGAATATTTCTGTATTCCTTAGATCCCAATATTTAAATTTTCTCTTTATATCTCATACAAGAAGTATTATGTTTATAATGTCCTGACATTTTTAAAAGGATTAATTTTGAATTAAAATATAAGTAATGATCTGTGTTCAGAAATTATTTATTTTAATTTAATATATAAAAATTCATTTTTATAATATTTAATTTTATTAAACCGTACAATTGATTGCATTAAATTAAAGTATAATTAATTTTCATTTTCATAATTAGATAAGTTAAATCACATTTAACTTCATTTTGAAAATATGCTATTAATTATTAGTTTATTCTAGCTAAAACTGAGTGTTAATGAAATAAATAATTTTTAGAAAAATTTTATTTTCTGTGTATAGGAGTGTAAATCATCTTTATAGGAGTGTAAATCATCTTTTAATCGTTCATAACTGCATTAAGATGTCAGAATAAAATTCCTCATAATTCTGACAATTAAAGATATACAGTATTGCAAATTTAGTATGAAATACATAGGATTGCATACAATTTAACATTTTTTTGTTTAAGTGTATAGTAAATGTTTCAAAAAAATTAACAAAAACAGAATCCTAATTAATCCTTAGGCAATAATAAACTATTGATTATAATTATGCCGCATTGTGAACTAAAGCTATCCTTTTACATATTCAAAACTCATTATTTAAATTTGTTTGGACTGACTGCAGTTTATTCTTCTAATTTATTTATAGGAAATTAAAATTATATCTGTAAAAATAATATAGATAATTCCTTTTTGGTTATTTAATTAAGTATATTTATGTTTAAATAATTAGGAAATGTTTTAATGACTAACCTTTAGAAAATATAAAATCCGTTTGAGACAATCGAACAACTTTGTTGTAAATACTGTTCATAGATGTAACGAGGCCTATTCTAAAATCCAATTCAATTAATTCTAAATGTAATAATATCGACATATTGTATATTTTTTTTCTCAATTCCAAGAATATATAGAAAATTTTCAGTAATTAAATATTGCGAAACAGAATTAATTCCGAAAATTATCTAATGTCGGCAATTTAGAGATAAAAAAATGATTCCTGCGTATAGTTTAATTAATTTAGTAATGCTTATTCCTACGAAATTACTTCCCAGAATATTTTCCAATGCAGACATTCTTTTGCTACTTTAAAAATTAAAGAAACGTAAGGAGATCTGCGTTGTGAGGTATACTCGTAGAATAGAAGATTAACGAAATACATCTTTCCTTAATTTGGTTTACGTAATCAAATCAATAAATAATTTACGTCATAACTGCATGATTTATTTCCAGAATTCGAGCTGCTTAAACAAATAATAAATGAATTATTTCCATATAGCACGCATACATTTTGTATCGAAATACTTCCTTTTTCATTTATTTAAGGAGGTCGGATTGTGGAACTAATATTTCTAATGATTAGTGCGATTAATAAATCCTCACAATACACGATATAGCACGCATACATTTTATATCGAAATACTTCCTTTTTCATTTATTTAAGGATGTCGGATTGTGGAACTAATATTTCTAATGATTAGTGCGATTAATAAATCCTCACAATACACGGCATATATCGAACCCGTACTAATCAAACTAAAAATCCAATGGGAATAATTATAATGAATCCTGGAAGATATCAAAATTAAACCCGCACTAATCAAACTAAAAATCCAATGGGAATAATTATAATGAATACTGGAAGATATCAAAATTATAAACCTGTTTTTTTCCTCTTTAAAAACGTATCTATATTGCATTACATGTACATTAAATCGTTAGGAATATGTATAGATATTTAAAAATTTATTGTAAGAATTAAAATTTATTTTTCACAAAAAGAAAATTATTTTTTACAAAATAACATAAATCTTGTAAAAAATAATTGCACGTCGTAGATATCGAGTACTGGATAGGAACTGAAGGCAAGGCTGGCTATATAATATTGAATATTTGAATTTTTATTGTAATATTTAATATTTGAATATTTATTGTTGAAAAACAACTAACTAACTATTATTAGTTAGTTGCTATTCAGGCTAAGTTTATTAATAAATAAAATTACGAACGAATTATAAAATATAACATTTATATGATGAAAGTCCTAATATTAACAGAATTAAATAAATAAATTTATTACAGTGTTCTAATCATATAGACTAAAATCCTTGAGATTCAGTTTCCAACGCTTTAAAGGTTATGCAAAAAAAATATCACTTTATAGATTAAAATCCTTGAGATTCAGTTTCCAACGCTTTAAAGGTTATGCAAAAAAAATATCACTTGTTGAAGCGCACTAATCAAATTTGTCACTGTATATATTAAGGGATAGTCTCAATATTTTTGCACACTAAGCAAAACCGCTTTATTCAAATCCGCACTAATCAAGGGATTCCTATCCTCTATCTGATGATATCGAACAAGACGGTCGGCCGGATTGGCCACGTGGAAACGTTTCGGCTTTCCACTCTGGAGGACACGGGTTCGAGTCTCGGATCCCCCTTGAAAATATTCATTATGGCCTGGGTCCGGGCCCGGCCCGTCAATCCGGCTGACCCCTCCGCAGGGGTAGGCAACCTGTAGAAGGGCTTGTTTCGCTCCGCCACATAGTATTCTACCAGAATGGAGTGTGGCGTCATCTGTTGACAAAAGAAGTATCGAACAAGACCACACAACTTATAAACTTTAAATTTGGACTAAATTTTATTAAATTGCGAACTTATTTGTATTTTCTACTTTGCTTTAATAAAAAGAGATTTTAATTTAATTTAATTGAAAATTTGTATTTTTTTTTTTTATTAAAATAAAATTATCTCAAAAGTCATTTTGGCATCCAGACACAGGGAACTTCGGCTAACGAGAAACGACTGTAGTAATGCCATATTCCCATTTCTGAAATAACAAAAATAACTCTACAATTGATTTTTAAAATTCGTACAATATCTAAGTTGATATGCATTTTTACTGTAGATCTGTAATAAAATTCGCATAATTTTCTATCTATATTTGAAATTCAAAATATGAGCCAACCGAGTAAATTACGAGAAGCACAATATTCAAATAACAATGCTTAGAGTTTTTTTTTCGGAGTAAAATATGTGAATAAAGTATGCGAGTAAGTTTAATATTTGTACTTATTCTCATAAATATACAATACAAAAATTTATACCATACTTATACAATTTATTATTATAGTCAAATTTAGTATCAATAATAATTATTACGACCTCGTGATTAACAACTTATTATTTATTAATGATGAAAAATACTATAAATTATTATATTGTAGGCGGTATGAATGCTAGAAAGAACGTAAGTCATTCATGAACCTTGTCATTAGAGCAAACTGTTCGTTCTATATTCACTGAAATTTATATATTTAGCAGAAATCCGTTCCAGGCCCCTAAAGGCGCACGGATGTCCGTCGTGTCAAGTTCCCTCGGTGCACATCGTGTGTATATTTTACACGACCAACTTAAGCTGTATTTGCCACCTCCATAATTTCTCTTCCGATTAAGCTAGTATCATGAAAAATTGTATATGTTGTTAGGCTTTATTTCCTCATGACCCTTGCAAATTTTAAGCTTTAATTGAAAGTGTCTAGGAGATAGAGGCCCCAGAAAATCGCAAATTTGGGCACTGACTCACTCATCGAAATTATAAGTGCTTCCTGTTGAGGTAGAGCCTTAAAATTTAGCAGAAGTATAGGTGTTAGGATACAGGTAATAATTGTGAAAATACCAATTTTTCAATTATTTTTGTGATTTATTATTTACGTCACCCGAAGCAGTCGAGCACGTCGCGTCGCTTTGCATCTGGCAGTGCTGCGTCGCCTATATAACAGTCATTTCTAAAGCGGTGGTCACACCTTACGATTTTTAGCCGCTGCCGCGACCGCGACCGGAACTGGCTCTTCTCCCTAAGGCCGGCCGCAAACTAGTCGATATTGCAGCAATCCGGTCGCCTTCGACGTCGTACTGTACGACTTGTCATTGCATACTCGTTGCAGCGACGTCGTCACCTCCGACGAAAAAGAGGCGGAGCGAGCAACTTTCCCAACATCAAACATGTTAGATATTTGGTGCGATGGGACATGCGTAGTGAAAACTTTGGAAAGTTGAACATGCGTATTTGGATATTGTTGTTAGTTTGTCAGATGAACTACATTTATTAAATAAATTTGAGATTTTAAACTAAATTTTATTCATTTTTATTATATAGCGCGACAGCGTGACCACACACAGTGTGACCACAAACAGTCAAGTGCAACAAGCGACTTCTTCCCGTCGCGGTCGCGGCCGCAGCTAAAAATCGCAAGGTGTGACCGCCGCTTAATGAATATATTGGTGAATATAATGAATATATATGTTATTTTGAAATATTCACGTAGTCCAGTTGAAGAAAATACTTTACCACCTATATTAAAACACTAATACAAAACGAATAATTAATAAACATCAGTTAAAAGGAAAAATGCCTCGCGCGAAGAATTATTTAGCTATCTTAGATTATTTATTTATATTAGCGTGTTATTCAATATAACAAGTTAGCAAAAAGTACGGATATCCCACCAAAAAACATAAATGTAAAAAAATAGGCTAAGTTCTATTCTACTAGTTTATTTGGCCACCAAAAAAGTAGAAATCTGAAATGTTGCCAAGTTTCATTCCACCCCCAATGTCGAAAAATGAGATTTACTGGTAAATCCTGAAATAAATTCAATATAGTGTCACCTATTCAGACGTTTTACTTGACAAGTTTTTGAGTTATATTACGTTATTACCCAGCATTCACAGATAATAAAACTTGCCAAATAAAAGCTTGAAGAGGTAATACTATATTGAATTTATTTAATTATTTAAATCTCATTTTTCGATATTGGATTGGAAGGGAACTTTGCATCATTTAGATTTCTACACTTTTGGTGGCCAAACAAACTAGTAAAATAGAACTTGACTCATTTTTGTCACATTTATGTTTTGGTGGTATATATATCCTTTTCCGCTCCTCCCATAAAAAAAAAAAACATTCCCTTATATTTATTTATATTAGCGTATTATTCAATATAACAAGTTAGCAAAAAGTACGGATATCCCACCAAAAAACATAAATGTAAGGCTTCTCACGGCTCTCCCTTTCGTCAAATAATGTTGACCTCGGGCATATGGACTGTATACAATTGACGTTGGATGGACGTTGTTTGACATTTATGCATCGCTGGTGTACTAGTCACTTGTTTCGACTGTAGACAATGTATTTTATAAATCTTGATAGAACAATGTATTATTTTGATTAACTTGTAAATGCTCATACACAATCAAACCCTCAGAAGCCCCTTGTTAAGCCGCCACCCTCGCTGACTACCAAGAAATTTGTCAGAAAGGATCTTCCTTATGTTAATGGAATAGGCAAACCCCGACCTAGACAATTACTATTACAGAACTAAACTTTTTGACTATAAAGAAGATTTTCTTTCCACTGTCATAACAACAAAATTAGACAGACCTCCCAACAACATTCTCAACCATCCAGCCAATAGCATTACTTTAAACCAGGAGTGTCAAACTCATTTTAATTCAAGGGCCATTTAACGAGCCTTAAGATTTCTACAGGCCACATCACATCTAAATTTTTTTAAATTACATTTTAGAGTAAGGATTCAGAAATATAGATTATATAATTAAAACTATTAACATGTAATCAAATGAGCATATTGCAAAAATATATAATTACTACATAATTGCTTTTAATCATACATGTTTTTTTAATTTAATTACTCATTATCAATCCAATTTTCTATTAAGCATTAAAAAGTCACATTTTCTGTACAAAACAAAAGCTTTCATTAAAATTTTATAAATTCAAATATTTAAAAAATGTAAGTAGTTATGGATAAGTTAATAACACAACATATAAATCTTTAACAAGCCTGTTAGCACATCCATTGAAGAGGGATTGTTTGGAACTTGATTATTGTATTTGACTATCCAAAAAATACAGGTTCTCATTTATGACTTTTTGTTTTTTGGTAAGAAATTTTGCACAAAATGATGTAGTTCTTGTAAGAAAGCACTGAGTTTGTGTCAATAATCTGAAAGCCATCTATTCCGGATAAGGCTACTCGAATGATGTCCGATAAGACCAATCGAAAAAAACTTGTACAATAAATTTCATTAAAATCAAACTAGTGCATCAAGTATATGACATAGCTATGAAGCGAGAATTACTTCCTATTATCTCATAACATATTGTTCTCATTTTCATTTTAGTTGAGAGCATTTGGGCCACAAAAAATCACTTCAAGGGCCGCATGCGGCCCACGGGCCGCCAGTTTTGACACCCCTGCTTTAAACATTAACTGGTAGCATTCGTCTTTGACTGCCACACAATTTGATCGTGCCGCGTGTCGCGGAAATCGAGAGCTGGACACATTCAAAAAGGGGATCATTGTTTTTTTTGGGGGGGAATGATAGATTAAACAGGGGGCTTGGATTTTGGGGTTCAAAAATCGGTTCTTACGCAGTCACTGAACCCACCCCTATCTTCTTTCGCCTCACTCACTTACCCCCATCTTGCCACTCTTACTTTCTCCTTTTTCTCACTTTAACACCCTCTTCTACATTGCTACCTGTTACTGTAGAATTATGTCCTAATCTTTGCATATTTTGCTCGGAAAAATTGTCTCGTTCTAACTGAGGCTCGAACCCACAACCTGACGCACAGCAGCACATACACTATATCTAACCATGCTATGACTATTTGTTAGCAGTGAGTGTTTGGAGACTGCATATAAACAATGATAAGCACACAAAATGCATTATCTCAGTTTATAGCATTGCATTTGCACAAAATTTTTTTATACAATGACTTACAACCTGTTTTATAATAAGTTTTCGATACGCAAACAAACACCAAATCAATGCACCTATACCAAATTTAATCTTTATCCATACTATTTTGGTTTATATTAAACTCGATCAAATTATATACTATAAAATTATATAAAATGCATTGATAGCAACTGCATTGCCTTAAAACATATAATTTACTGATCCCAAGACAAAAAATAATAATTTACCAGGACACTCACTAAATTTGCTGTCACCGTTCAAACGCAAGTCAAGTCAGAATTAGCATGTTGCATTATACAAACACAATATTTTATTGCAAAAACAACCCTGCAATGCACATAATATCAATTACAACATATGCCATACATTAGGTACTTTCGGCTGCCACTATCTTAAAATATCCAAATGCATTCATAACTAAATCATAATAACATATATTGCCATAAACGTGGCATATAAATAACCTGTCAGTACAATGAGCATTGTGTAACACCAATAATACCTATTACTTTCTGCACACACAGTATGAAAAGCAGGAGGGAAAACACTTGACATAAATTGACAAAGCACTGTACTTTGCATCTGTAAATTGCACACACATATCAGTCACAAACATTACTATTAATTCAAGTAAACAAAAAAACAAAGCTAAGCACTGAATATAATGGCAGTTTTGAACCTCCCCAGGCATTTATTTTGTACACACATATCACACCCCTACATATTCAACAAAGCTGTGATTCCCACTAAACATACTTAGCTATGATTACACACATCCAAAAACACCTGATTACATCAAATATTGAAAGGAATTTATATTTACCTATCCAATTTGCAAATTCGCTGCAATGAAAAATACACAGGCACACGCACACAAACAATACAGTCCTGAGATAAACATGTGTACACAACTACTACAAAACAAAGCAAACACCAATACAAAACATAACTGCACATTAAAAAATAGCCACTCACTTACACAACAATCAAACACCACAAACAGCATTTCAAAACACATGAAAACAAACAAGAACAGAGCGTTTTAAATAGTAATACATGCCCAACATGAATACTGCACTCTTAAATAAAACAACACACAAAACATAGGGGAAAAACCCTATGCTGATACAATAGGATACTACCAAAACACATCCAGCAACGGGACAAAACCAATAGGTCACACAACAATCAAAACACTGAACACTGAATAACAAATGAATTTATTTAAATTTCCAAATAATACTATTTTTACTTATCAACCAGTTTCTTTTTCCTGTTATAGTTATAAACAAACACAAATTGATTATTAAACAATCATTTCAACAGAATGTTTATAATTTCTAAGAAATACTTTGACGACGAGATTAATGTCATAAATTCCAAGACGATGTAAGACAATACGCCGACTGGCACATCATCATCCCAAGCACAAGGTAATAATTCAAAATTTTTGCTTTTTTTCTTCTATTTTTCCTTTCAATAATGCAAAGAAAAGCCAACGTTTTACAGTACTTACAGCCATCGCTATTAACACACTATAAAAATTAGCCACTCACTTACACAACATTCAAACAGCACACACAGCATTTCAAAACAGAAGCAAACAAACAAGAAAAGAGCGTTTTAATCACACCAATACAAAACAAAACAAAAAACACAAAACTAAGAAATACCAATGCATATTCACACAGAAAATGAAACGAAACAGCACAACATAATGGATTCATGGCTTCACAAAACAAGAATAACCAAATACACAACAATCGGGGAAAAATAAAGGAAAAAATCTGCAGCTATGCAATAAATACAATTTTACAAATAGGGCCACAAAACAAAACATTCAAATAACACATACAAAGTTTAACAGCACCTATTTAATAATTAATAACAATAAGTAGACACTAATACATATCACACACAAAGAATATGCTAACTGCAAAAAAATTTGCAAATCACTGAATAAAACGCTACGATGACTAGATGCGAGCACAACGCAACACATAACATGCACATGGCACTTACAACAGTCTATTGAAAAAACGTGTGGCATCAAAGCTGAATATGGACTCCACTGAAAAACTTTCCACTGGACTCTCCACTGAGAAACTTTGAACCTTTATCTACACTGACAGTTCTAAATTAACGATAATGTAGGAGCTGCTCTTGTGGTTCTGAACAACAACAATAGAACTCTCTACCAAGCCAAATATAAACTCTCTCACTATAACACCATCATACAGGCCGAGACCTTCGCAGTCTACAAAGGACTGCAATATATCTACAACCACCTCAAACCCAGTGGAAAATAACATCTCCTGTCTGATAGCAGAACAGCCCTTCAACTAATAGTTCACCACAACAGAACTTATTTTACACAAGAAATTAACAACCTAATAGTCAACATCACCTCTAAAGCAACAATTGAACTCTTTTGGATCCGGGGCCACAGTGGCATCCTGGGCAATAAGAAAGCTGATCTTTTAGCAAAAAAAGCAATCCAAAGCAAAGAAACTCCTATTCACATATGAATCCCTATCTCATATGTCAACATCATCATCTACTCTTGTGAGGAAGTTAACTTGGACCTGTCCTATTTTTATTTTATTATGCACTCTATTATTTATTTATCGTTATTTTCTTATATGCTAACGTATTATATTTTAGTTTAAAAGTTAACTTACTTCC